>JZLH01S0415950.1:0-11772 GCA_001188425.1 Eucidaris tribuloides
TCTCATTATGATGAAGATTTGAATCAAACAAAATATGCAAGTATGTACAGCATCTAGCATATTTAACCTAATGCACATGAGGATCTTGAGTGTACCCTTAAAATTCAGAGTTCAGGGATATTATGTGACTTGAACGTAATTGATTTAATCTGGGATGAATAATAATAATAATAGCAACCATATATTGATTGATCGATTGATTCTTTTTACCCAGTGTAACGCCATCAGTAATTAGAATACATCAGTAGTAGTAGTACGTGGAGCCCAAAGACAACAGGATAATTTTTTGTTTTACTGTTTACCCCCAAATGATGCACTTCCTTCGTCATTCCACATTCAGATTATTTGCATAACATTAAAATGTGTCGAGATCTGTGTCCTTCAATAATTGTGTATATTTAGACACCCCCGCTTCCACCCTGACCACTTCCCCACCCCCAGTACACACACAAAAAGGAAACGTAATGCACATGAAATGAATTTGTTTCAATGAGAAAAATGCAGCCTTGACTGTAGTGTATTTAACAACAGAGGGCTCACTTTGAGTAGACTAACTTCTTTCTCTGTTGGAGCTGTGCTTGTTCTGCGGTACTGTATTTGACAATCATACAATATGTATGTGCACGTCACTATGTTAAGTTGAATATAACCTGTGTACATGAGGACTGGCTTTCAGTTATATAAAAACAAAAGAACAAATTGAATTACTGCCGTACTTTTTATGTTATTAGTTATTTATGGGGCATGATTTGCAGCAGAAAACTGTGCAAGCAAAGAGAAATTTTGTACAGTTTTCTTGTGCAGTTGTGACAAAAGCCGATCTTGTCTGGTAAATGGTATTTTTGGAATGAAGTACAAATATTACTCACAAAATGAGGCAATGTATGATTTGGTTAGAATCATTATATAAACACAACAAAAAAGTAACTACCCCCTTTTTCAAACAACCATAACTTTTTAACGGAATGAGTTTTAGCAAAATCATTTGGCAGGAGTATTCCTACATTTATTGACTAACCACTGTGTGAAAATGTGAATGATTCCTCAAGCCATGCATGAGTGGGCATGCATTAAAGGCAAAAGTGTCACTTTTCAAAAGTCACAAGGGGTCATTTTGAGGCATTTATGATGCAGGATTTTGACAAATTTTGTTTCTGGTGAATGAGCGCTATTTATGTTAAATTCATCTATCGTTTGACCCCCTTTCACCTCCTCTGGCACTTTCACATATTTTACGCTTCAATGAGCTCACTTTAAAAATTTCCATGTTTCTCAATTTGAAAATTGTAAAATCCATGAAGTTTATTGAAAAAATTGAAATCCGGTATTTTTCAGCAAAATGTATCTTTACATGTTGTACAAACATAAGAGGTTGTGACCATGTCATGGTTGAGTGAGCCCACTTTATGAACAAAGCAAAAAGTGCCATTATTTACCATTATTTTGGCATTAGAGATGACTCCTGTCACTCTTGAAAAGTGACACTTTTGCCTTTAATGCATGCTCACTCATGCATGGCTTTACGGATCATTTACATTTTCACACAGATGTTAGTCAATAAGTGTAGAAATACTCCTGCCAAATTATTTTGCTTAAACTCAATTCTTTAAAAAGTTATGGTTATTTGAAAAAGGGGGTAGTTAACTTTTGTTGTTGTGTGTATATATTTTTTAATCCTGTTTTCCTGCAAACATGAAATTTATTTCCATATCCCTAGTATGTTTACTAGGAAATAAAATCCAGTATAAATCAGAACCTGGTTATGATGCTAATGAAGAAGAACTGGGGAATGCCACAAAAAAATGTTGGATGAGGTATTTTGAATCAAGTGTAATAATAACTTACAGAAAGTTGGATATACTATACAGTGTGTATCAAAAAATGGTAAATTCTGGGAAAATTTATTTTAGGTACTAAATATTCTCAAAAGGTGTTGGTATTTGGCATCACATCAAAGCAGAATAATTATTCTTTATCATACACTTTATTTCATCAATTTACTTTTGTACAGTAAGTCAAAATTGTGTTAATGTACCACTTTTCGTATTGATGGTAAAAAATTAGCATTATTTCACACTTTGAAACAGATTGTATGTGTTAGTTACAATAAAAATCAAAAGAAATTGACAATGTAAATTACAAAACAAATAAAAACTCAAAGACACATTTATTGTATCCCCCGAACAGAGTTCGGAGGATACTATGGATTTGGCCTCGTCGCGCCGCGTCCGCGTCCGCCGCCGCAGAGATTTCCTTGTGAGCGCTCTACTGGCTGCAGTTCTTCTTGGATCATCTTCACATTTGGTATGAAGGTGTATTATGGTAAAGCAAGACGCCTATTATTTTTGGTGGTGGCGCCCTCGCCTGGTTCATCTTTGTACACAAAAAGGTACATTTTTCAGGGTCTGCTTGTGTACCTGATACTGGCTGTGTTTCTCGACGGATTTTTGTCAAATTTGGTGTGCAAGTGTATCATAGTCAACTCTAGACACCTATAAACTTTTGGTGATGCTGCCCCCAATGTTCCACCTTTTACAGGGTCAAAGGTCAACCTGATAGGTCTAAATTTGCAAAAATGCTTATTTTTTCAATTACTTTGTTGCTACTCAAAGGATTTTATTCAACTTGCTGTATAATGTAGGTGTATGGGTGGTCATTCTACATGTAGATCTAGGCCACATTAGTGTTCGGTGACGGCGCCCTCAGTGTTCCGACATGGGTGCCAGGCAGGTTATAGCTAGAAAGATTTCTGTGCCGGCCGTAGGAAGGAGTTACGCGCGTAGCGCTCCTGGGTTTCCACATAGAAAAAAGCATTTGGAAGCATTTATTTTACAAAATACAACTTCGCTGAAATGTATTGATGTTTAAAGCTCAAAATACACAATTTATGTAGAGATTTAAAGCATTTTACAGTCATTTTAAAGCTTTTCTGTGCCGGTCGGAGGACTAATAAATTCACCTCAGTGCCGGTCGGCTTCAGTTTGTGCCGGCTACTACCGACCGGCGCCGATCGCCGTAGCTATAACCCCAGTGCCAGGTCACATTACTTGTATGTGCTCTATCGGCCACATTTCTTATCCGATTTTATTCAAACTTGCTTTGGAGGTTTATTGGGGGGAATGTCATTCTGCATAACAATAGTTTTACAGTGACAGCGCCCTCATTGTTCCGACTATTATAGGATGCCACATGTGTCATATTTTTAATTTATCCAAATGGGGGGTGAAGGGACGGGTTCGGGGGGATACATGTGTACAGGTGTACAGAACCTATTTTGTGTCATTGCAGAACATTTTTCACATCTTAGGATTGACAAAACTAAATGAAATGTATGGTCTTTTAACATTTTAAAAATACCCAACACAAGAAGGTAGTATATGATTTTAATATAATTTTAAAAAAATCACTAAGTTGTACCGTTACAAGCTGTATACATGTATGAAAACACATGACTGATTTGTTGTTTTAACTGACACAAAATCCAATGGGAAGACGAGCTATATGTTATGATTTTGACATAAGAAAAGGTGTAGAAACTATTGCAAAATCCTGGAAATTCTACTGCTTACTGTACTTCATAGGACATTGGAACCAACCTCCGCTAAGGGAAATCTGTAATATCATGTCCCACGGCTGCTGTGGGTCCCCTCGGTTGGTTAACACACCAGCACCCCCGTATGTTTGCCCGCGTCTCGTTCGATTAATTTACCTCTCTCCTCACTCTATGGTCTGACAAACAATGATATTGGAAAGTTGAAATAATGAAAGTGCCTGAGTGCGCCAAATAATTCTATTTCCCTCCCACGCCCACACAGTTTAAGTGTGGGCAAAAATATCTACTGGGATTTGACGAGAAGATGATATGTGCTACTACCTGTCGAACGGTGAGACGTAGCAGACTGCGTGGCAGCGTGTGTATCAACCTGCCTGAACATTTCCTTGAAGAGATTGCTATTTAAAGACATTGTTTTTAGAATTGATCGTGCTTCTGGTAGACCCAGTAAATTCAGATGTGTAACATTCATATTACCAGATACATGTACACTAATACAGAAAGTGTACTTCCTCTCTTGTTTATATTCAAGGACAACCTTTTTTCTCAAGACAAAATGTCACAAGGTAGACTAAGAAAGTACCCCGTTTCTCAAAGATAATGCCAATGCCATAGAGTTAGAAATTTATGTATTTCAGATTAGAAATAGCATTTGTGATCTCTCTCACCCAACCCCCAACTCCTACCTCCTAGCTTTAAGACGCTATATAACACTGTAGAAGACACGTTTAAAAAATTGTCGAACTTTGTTATCCGACATATCTGACAGTGTTTGAATGGACAAATAAACACCCAAGAACACAAAAGTTTGTACAGTTATGCTGTCACTAGTATAATATGAGCAGATTCAAATTGGCACATTAATTTCCTATCAGCCGATAGGAAATTCTGCAACACAGCAGTCTATGGGGGAAAGCTGGAATGGTCTCTCAATAATTTTCACTTTATGAAAGCATTTAATGATCGTTTTAAACTGCAATTTTTTCAGGGCTTCATTTTTAGACCGTATCAGAGACACTGGTAGCATGGGGAATCATGTAGCTCAGATTTTTTAAACTGGAAACATTGTTATTCGCAAGACATGAATTTAACCAAAGTGAGCTGGCATGTATTTGATGTTTTCTATATCATTTTAGAGCGTCTTTCTATACCTGTCTGTTTGTTCTTGCTTTTGTGTTAGCATCTCTTTTGGTGATTCATATCTGCCGAGGAAGGGGGGGGGGGAAGACATGCACAGCTACTCTCTAAAAAATCCATTGACATTTAACACAGATACGTAATGTTTTGACAAGTTTGGCAGGAAGAACCTCACCTATTTTCTTTTTTTTTCTGAAAATGTTGCCACTGTCCCAGTCCACTAATCACCACCTATTCCCATCCATCTAATTCTTGGTGGCATTTACCTTCTAAAAGGTTAATTTCCTCATTCATCCTGCGCCAACTTGTACTGCTATGAAGACGGTGGCACCGTACAGAGCCGCAATCACAAAGATGTTAAGTTAATCATTAATCCGGGCGATAGTCATGAGACCGGTGCCCAGTATCCGTTTTACCGTTTTTTCGTGTCTTTTACTTACCTTTATTTTTATTTTTGTTCACTTGTCTCTGCATTTGTTATATCATTTTATAGAATCTTCAACTTTGACATTTTGCACTGTGTACACAACTTTCGCTTTATGGCCTGGTGTTTCATGCATTATAAGCCGGAACTATCAAACTTTTCTGTGGATCAGCCCCGGATGAAACAAGGGGCTTAAAGGGGAACTCTGAGCCAATATCACATTTATTTCAATAGAACAAGAAATATCAAAGAAATCCATGACAGTCTGAGAAAAATAACACAAATATTAATCAAGGTATTAATGTTTTTGGATTCTTATGTTCATTACAAATTGGCAACACTGAATATTTCAATGTGAGTTGCCTTCCATTGGTTTTTGACACAATATGTTACTATTTTTTTTCTAAAATAACATCACTTCTATTTCCCATGAATATTCATATTATAGAACAAGTTTAGTTTTGGCGATTTTTTTTTTTATTTGAAAGCTTTATGCCCAAAGGTCATATCACACCAATGACAGATTCTGAATGTCTTTCATTTTGTTTGGATTAATTATTGACAAAAAATTTTTTTGGGGGGACCCCAAGATTTTCGACTATATTCTACATTTTAGCATCTAAAGCGTTAATAAAAGGTGTTAAGATAATCTGAATTATACCTTGGCAGAAAAACCATAGTCTGATCATTAAACAATAACAAAAAAAAAAAGAAGACATTCAGAATTTGTTGTTGGTGTGATATGACCTTTGGCATAAAGCTTTCAAATAATAAAAAATCGCCAAAACTAAACTTGCGCTTTAACGCTTCTTTACATATTTTCCCGTGTGAAATAAGCAGGGATGTAGTCGAGGCCAGGGGTTCCGAGTCACGAGGCCGCTGGAAAAATATTTTTCCCATAGACTTTGTACACGTGACTCGGTCCGAGGCCAAGGCCAAGGCCGGCCAAATCTGGCCTCGAGGCCGGCCTTGACTACATCCCTGGAAATAAGTATGTTCAGGCACAAATATTCAAGAAAATGAAATTTTTTTAATGTTCCCAGTTAAAAAATATATGTATTTATTTAAAGCTATAATCCTCTTTGGGTCTCTGATAAGGTCTGAAAAATGATGCCCTGAAAATGTTTTTGTTCAATGAGTGACTATTTTTGTTTTCCCCCATAGACTGTTATGTTATAGCATTTTTTGGTACCCAAATACATTATGTTAATTCACATGCCAATATTCATCTATGAATATGTTGCTAGTGACAGCATAACTGTCTAAAGTTTTATGTTCTAGGGTGTTTTTTTTATCTTAAACACAGTTCTTGTAGGACGGATAATTTTGACAATTTGTTTTTAATGGCCAGGACTTCCACAATTGTGCCTTTGATAAGGGTAGGCCTTCATGTCCATTGCATATATGTGTAAGAATAGCCTTTAAAGGCATTGTATAACAATGATTCCAATTTAAAAAATCTGAGCTACATGATTCCATATGCTACCTGTGTCTCTGATATGGTCTAAAAATGAAGCCCTGAAAAAAATGCAGTTTAAAATGATCATTAAGTGCTTTAAAAAAAGTGAAAATCATTGAGAGACCATTCCAGCTTTTCCCCATAGACTGCTGTGTTGCAGAATTTCATATCGGCTGAGAATAATTAATGTGCCAATTTGTATCTGCACATATTGCACTAGTGATAGCATAACTGTCCAAACTTTTGTGTTCTAGGGTGTTTATTTGTCCATTCAAACACTGTCAGATATGTCAATGACAATATGACAATTTTTTAAACGGGTCTTCCACAGTGTTATATAGCGTCTTTAAGCACCCTACATGTATTTCTTTCTAAGACAGAGACACACATACACACATGTACAATACACCCATTATAGGCACACATACACAACACATTTGCACACACGCATGCATATACATACCCATGCATAAAAATGCACACACACACACACACACACACACATTCACACACAAACACGTACCCAGCAATTTCACGCTCGCCAATAATACTTCAGTTTCTATACATTGATTTTCATGTTATTCATGCTGTATGTTATTCACACTTGAAAATTTGATTTTCAGTGTCACCAATAGTCAGCACAAAATTTCTGGACTGGCAAATGTGGTTTAACTTTTTGGCTTGATACACCATATGGTAAGGATTTGAATGCATGCTACTACACTACAGGTGCCAATGGTGCTAAAAGGCCATACATACATTGTACTGTTTCACACGTAAAGTGGACATACAGAATACGTTTGTATACAAATGTACATGTTACAAACATACATATGTACATGTATGAACATACACATACAATATATATCTTAATACTGTATGTATTACATTGTACATGTATATTATTAATAAATACAAATTACATCTTAGATGCAGAAATAATAATAATAATAATAATAATAATAATAATAATAATAATCCATATTCAAAGTAGACATCACAAATAGAAATCTTCCGAAAATTCATTTTGCCAAATTGATCGTGGGCCCAGCAGCCACTGAGTAGCGCCAGATCGACGTTGCTCTATCCCTTAAATCGTTGAACGCCAAACAGGGTAGCAGCAACTCCCATCTTTTAACGTCTTGTGCTCTGACGCGGCCGAGGTTTGAACGGGCTTGAACTCCCAACCTCCCGGTTGTGAGGCGGATGCTCTACCAACTGAGCCAACACACCGGTCATATAAAGAAAATATACAGAAAAACATTCAAATGATTTGTAGATTTTTTTTTAAATTAATTTTCATTGTGCAGGTTCTGCATCAATCATGAAACAGAGAAATCATTAACAGAAATGATACAATATTTCAAATATTAATCACATACATGTATGTACTATAATATAACAGGGCTCCACACTAACTTTTTTTCCGACTTGCCCTTTGGGCAAGTGAAATTATCACTTTCAGATTTTTACTTGCCCGAATGAGAAATTTGCTTGCCCGAAAATAAACAATAAACAAAACCATTAAAAATGATTTCTCACGAATTTTAAACAATAAGGCTTTTAACTCATTCAATACTAGAGCCTGTCCAGAGTAAAATAATCACTACAAATTTGCTTTTTCATCAAATCGGCAACATACTGAAATAGTCTATTACATATAAAGGGTAATGGGTATTGAATGATGTGTCAAACATTAGTGTAATTAATTAATTATTTATTGGGGAAATTTTTTAAGATCTTATTTTTCTTGTGAAATTTAAGATCAAAAATAATTTTTGATTGAATAAATTTCACTTTTAAACGACATACAAAAGAAAAACACGTCCGTACAATATGCTTCTCAATTAGTTCAGTACATCACCCACCAACAAAGTGGAACAACCCAAAGCCTCATCAGAACAACAGCCATTGCCAATTTGATAAGTTTAATGAATATTCTAGTTAAATGTCATTTAAATATTCATAACAAAATAAATATTCATTATGACATTGTAGCACCCTGTTCATTGAATAGCTGATATTTTTCTCTTCTTTAGCATATTCATTAGATGGGGCAAATACAGCCACATTCCAAGATAAAAAGGCAAACCACAAATATGTGGTCTGAGTATTGAATGGGTTAATAGCATTGGACATTTGTTATTTTAATTCTAGGGGTTGCAAAGGTGTAATTTAGTAAGCTGAAGAGTCATAAAATTAAATACATTTAACAAAATAATGTTGAAATTTAGTATAAGTTAACTGAACACAAAATTACAGGCTTTTTTCGAGGGGGGGGGGGAGATTTTTGGACATGTTTTTGCTCATTTCATGATCAAAATTTTACTTGCCCAATCGGGCAAGTAAAGTTTAACATTTTGAGTTTTTACTAGCCCGCCATGAAATTTTACTTCCACCGGGCAAGCGGGCAAGTGCTAGTGTCGAGCCCTGAATATAAGTCAAGTTGAATTATTTTCAGAGATAGAGTGGGGAGTAGGTTCATGATGTATTGGGCAAATTTGGGAAAAGAGACAAAATATAGTCACTACTATGTTATTGAAAACTCATTGCTAACATTGTGGAGCTTCAGATTAAACAAATTGTCAAACTTTGCTATCTGAGCTACATAGTATTGTTTGAATGGACAAGTAAACACACTAGAATACAAAAGTTTGGAAGTTTATGCTGCCACTGGCAAGATATGAATGAATAAACAATTAGTACTCGGGGCGAGTAAAAAATAGCCAAGATCCACACACATTAAGTCTACGCGAGGAAATGGGCAGGTGAATCCGGTCAACTTATGATTTTCACCTTTTTAAAGTACTAAATAATCATTTTGAAATGCAATTTTTTTCAGGGCTTTATTTTTAGACCTTATCAAAGACACTTGGAGCATGGAGGATTATGTAGCTCACATTTTTTTTTGTGGTAAACTGTGGTAAATGTTAACCAGTGGCTTTAATGAAATGATAGTAGTACATACAAAGCTGTGACTGGAGTAATCATCAGAGGAAGGCGTTGACGTGAAATATAGTGGAGCACTTTCTCTTGTGTTGTTGTTCAGGTTACAGATTTATCTTCACATTATTTTGTCAAAGTTATTGATTTTGACAGAGAGAAGCCACAGTTGTGAATATTGCTGCCATCCCCTATGGTAAAGGGAAATACAGACCTGTCATTTATGTACTTTTCATTATACTGTATTTCAGGGCAATAAATACCCATTATTAACAAAATATCCATCACGTCTATTGCTTCACTTCCCACCGTCCGTTTCCCTGAAGTTTCGGCCCAAAGTATCCTGAGGTCTGACTCCTCAGATTAACCCATGGCCTCTGAGATTCAGGCAATCTCATAGAGTTAAAGGGGAATGAAACCCAGACATCTTTACTAAATTCTGAAAGTACAGAACAATACAAAATGGAAAATAGTGAAAGTTTGAGCAAATGAATGTTCAAAATTTCTTTAATCCTTGTTATGGAGGATCCTTAAATTGGCAACTCTCCCCACTTTTCAGATGAAAGTGTGGAGAACTTCCCATTGGATTTGTACACAAATTTTCAATAATTTGCAGTTTTTTGAAGTGTCAATTTAGAAAGTACCTAAATTCTTTCAGAAAAACATGTAGAATCATTTTCGCTAGGACATATTTGCACAACAAGCAAGAGCAAATCAGATATTTGATAAAAAGTGAGAATAAGTGAAAATTTGTGTACAAAACCAATGGAGGGTTCTCCGCACTTTCATCTAAAAAGCTGGTAGAGTTGCCAATTTGACAATCCTCCATAACAAGGATCAAATAAACTTTGAACAAACGTAACTTTTAAACCGTTCAACCAAATTTGTTCAAACTTTTACTAATTTCCTTCTTGTATTGTTCTGTAATCTTTGAATGCAGGAATGTGTCTGGGTTTTATTCCACTTTAATACATGTTACATTCAGTTCCAGTAGCTAACTGGTTAATTGAAACCTTGATCTACTAATTGTATCCATCAATAGGCAGGTTATACTCAGAGAATTAGCAGTAAAGTGAAAAGGCTCCTGGCAAACTATTGAATATTTACTGTGGATGCAAGATTTATATCCAGCCACATAATCTTGAAATCTTTCCCAATAATAACATAAATGATGTTGACGATGATGAAGTGATCACAGTCGTATTTGCTTCAAATCCCTCTTATTCCGATACTCTTTGATGGTGATATTAACAATTATCCATCAAACCTTCTGTTGAGATTGGGGGGGGGGGGTAAGTGGCAGCTCTGTCTACGCCAGCCCCTTCCCCATTTGGTGGTTAGGATTGTAGGCTGGCCGGGCCGGGGTGGTGATTGGGTCTTGTCTGTCATCAAATTTGCGTGGGCTAAATCAGCGCGTTGGCTGCTGCTTGGCAAGTAGATCAACTAATCTGACGCGTTGATTAAATGTTGATTGGACAGCAGTGTGTAGCTGTCTAATGAAGCAGAATTTCAGGTTATCTGGGGCAAGAACTGGATATGTAATGTAGTGATTCTGAATTCACCTCAGGGTAGTGGCCCTGTGCTGTGATCACCTCATCTCATGGCAAATTGAAATCACGTTAACCAACTCCTAACTATACCATTTTTTATCTGAAATGTGGGCTTTTATCTTTTATGTCTTTGTGATGATGTTTGAAATTGTCTTGTAATCATGTGGGTTTACCAAATGAAGAATGTGAAATAAGTTGTTTACTTAAATATCGTCTGACATATAAAATCTTTCAAAAGCAGGTTTTCTCAGCAACTGACTATGAGAGAATCAAGTCCTCTATCTATATCCACAGGTTTTATATGTATGACAGAAAGATTGATTGACTCATGTTTTGAAGGAATTTGTGTACATTAGCATGCTGGTGGAGTAGACAGACTATATTGCTGATCTCTTGATCAGGAGAAGATGTGGAAACACTATGGACAATTCAAATATGCTAAAGAAATTCCAGGAGATATATGTACATACATGTAGTACATATGTGCCCTCTGAAAACACACACACACACACACACACACACACACACACACACATAGCACGACAACACACACACACAACACACACACACACACACACACACACACACACACACACACAACAACACACACACACACACACACACACACACACACACACATGCACGTACACACACACACACACAAACATACATATGTAAACACATACGCATACACGCACACTCCTGT
>JZLH01S0415950.1:13244-25699 GCA_001188425.1 Eucidaris tribuloides
GAAGTCGATGATGTGATCTCAAACTGGGACAATGGTTCTATGAATTACCTGACCTCAGAAAGACTTGGTGTCCTATCAAAAGTTGTACTTTATTCTTCCCTGAGTGAAGTCATGCATGCTACTGGTCATAGAGGTGTGGGCCCCGGTCAGAGAAAAGGGTTACCATGGCAACGGGCAAAATATGAAAGCAAACAGTTGTATAATGATTTGTGTTGTGTCTATAGTGGGGGATTATGTCATTGTTATTATTCATTTGACGTAATTAAGATCGAAGTAACTGTGATGTTATTAAATAGGCTGTGCTTTGAATTTGCACAACTAAACTTTTGGTTTAAATTTGATCCGACCAAAAAAGCTACATGACAGGGATGGGAGTTTTCAGGCAAAAGCCTGAATTCAGGCCGTGGCAATTTATTTCAGGGCCATATTTTCCGGGGTTTTGTGTACAAAATAGCCCATTATAGGCAAATTTCAGGCCCTCACATAATTTCTAACTGGCATCCCTGTACATAAGAGCACAATGTTCAAAATATGGGATTCACACATGTACAGTGTATGTTGTAAAGTTTTTGAAACATTATCATGTTAAATTGGGCCATGCTCGTGTTGTATTTTATAACAGTAGTCTAGGTTTCAGGCACTGGGTGTAGCTATCACCCACTGATTTTGATCTGGTAGAGTGCAACCATACCAAAGAATGCTTGACAATCATCTGACTGCACTAGTGTGAGCAGGTATTCAGTTTTCCCTAAATGATTACACCCCCTATTTCCTATTTGAGTCAAAAGAGGACACTATCCCAAATTGCCTGGATTTTGTACTTTGAAGATACTGAAAAAGTGAAATATTTCGCATGGTGGAAATTTTCACGAAAATGAAAACATACAAATACACATGCAAAGCTAATCATTTGGTTTTTGCTTTTCTTATTTGGTGTTTGGACTTGGTTTAGACAGTGAGTGTATGCGTGGCTGACTGCTGAGGTCAGCATTTGATAGCTTGTGCTACTCTGGCTGTCTGTGAAATATCACTAAACTCTGCAGGTGTGAAAAATGAATTGTACCAAAATATCCACTCTTACAATAGTAATAATGTTTTAACCAACATGAGATTTTCTGTTCGTAACTTTAGACTTATACTTATAATCTCTTTCTTTTTCTGTCTTTTTTCTCCACCATGATGCTTCTGCACCTTATGTGGCTGTTTGGTTTTTCATGTGCCTCTGTGGTTGTATTTACAGGTAAGTATTCAATAATTTATGAAAATGGTATCCCTCCCTGTTGTGTGTGTGTGTGTGTGTGTGTGTGTGTGTGTGTGTGTGTGTGTGTGTGTGTGTGTGTGTGTGTGTGTGTGTGTGTGTGTGTGTGTAATAATTATACCCCACTTTATGTACATTTTGTAAAAGAAATACCCATTTTTTTCACATGTAGAAATCAAGACTGTTGCATGTAATTTGTTGGCAGTTTAAACAACAAAAGCAATCAAATATAAACTTTGTATTGTGGAAATCTTAACTTGATAGTTGATTATATTTCAGTCCAGGGCTTCTGTGAAACCCCATTGCCTTTTGGTGTGGCAGGGACTAGGCTTCTGTACAAGCCATCATCCCTATGTTGTGAACAAGTGGAACCTTCAGTTCACATACAGTCTCAGACTTAAGGAATGTCGGTATAACAAATTTTCGGTATACCCAAATCGCTGAAAAAATACCGTTAAAACCCGGTGTATTGGCCCGTAGCGGGCGACTCGCGACTCCAGCTAATGCACAACTCGATGCTGTAGGGACTAGTAGGCCTACAGGCACAACATCGATGGCAATGTGTGGGACTGAAGTCAATTATTGACTGACGGTATGACAATTAAAACGATGTATAAGTTAAAATATTTTTGATATGAACGTACCTCTATCATTGGTAACAGATATCAACATAAACTGTTTGACTCACCAAAATACAGATCATAATGTCTTTATAAGGAAACTTCCCTCCACATGTCAGCTTCGCGCACACAAGAAAAACATGAGATCGCAAAGTTTCGCGGTTGGCTATTTCCGCCTTCTGGACATACGCCCTCAACGGTAAATGACAGGAATCGCAGCAAATCTCTCCGTGACGCGCTAGAGTCGGCAATTGAATTGTGACTTTTGATGCGACATGTCTATACATGTGAAAGCGGGCCGCAATCAGCAAATTCCACGTGAATAATCAAAGAAATATCTCTTTCGGAGGCAATTTATTGTGGAAGGAGAGTTATGAATTGTAAATGGATGTTGTTATTTTGTCTATACTATGGAAGGAAATATCGGAGAAAAACAGGATATTGGAAAAAGTCAATATAGGGATATTTTTTCAATGGCAATACCGGGAATACCGACAAAATAAGATATCATTAAAAAAACGATATACCGGAATACCGACATACTTTAGAGACTAGAAATCTGAAGTGACCTACTTTGGAGTTTGGACCAAGATAGAACTACATGTAACAGGACGTGAGTTGTGTTTTTATGCAGGAAGTGAAGAGACAAATAAATTGTCCTTTAAAGTCAATGATGTGATCTCAAACCGGGACAATGGTTCTGTGAATTACCTGACCTCAGAAAGACTTGGTGTCCTATCAAAAGTTGTACTTTATTCTTCCCTGAGTGAAGTCATGCATGCTACTGGTCATAGAGGTGTGGGCCCCCGGTCGGAGGAAGGGGTTACCATGGCAACGGGCAAAATATGAAAGCAAACAGTTGTATAATGATTTGTGTTGTGTCTATAGTGGGGGATTATGTCATTGTTATTATTCATTTGACGTAATTAAGATCAAAGTAACTGCAAAGTTATTAAATAGGCTGTGTGGTGAATTTGCACAGCTAAACTTTTGGTTCACATTTGATCCCACCAAAAAAAGCTACATAACAGGGATGGGAGTTTTCAAGCAAAAGCCTGAATTCAGGCCCTGGCAATTTATTTCAGGTTCATATTTTCTGGCTTTTTGTGTACAAAATAGCCCATTTTAGGCAAATTTCGGGCCCTTACATAATTTCTAACTGGCATCCCTGTACACAAGAACACAATGTTCAAAATATGGGATTCACACATGTACAGTGTATGTTGTAAAGTTTTTGAACATAAAATGATAAATCATGTAAAATTGGACCATTGCTTGTGTCGTATTTTGTAACAGTAGTCTAGGTTTCAGGCACTGGGTGTAGCTTTCACCCACTGATTTTGATTTGGTAGAGTCCAACCATACCAAAGAATGCTTGACAATCATCCGACTGCACTGGTATGAGTTTTTGAACTTGTAAGCTGTGATCAGCAGGTATTCAGTTTTCCCTAGATGATTACACCCCCTATTTCCTATTTGAGTCCAAAGAGGACACTATCCCAAATTGCCTGGATTTTGTACTATGAAGATACTGAAAAAGTGAAATATTTCGCATGGTGGAAATTTTCACGAAAATGAAAACACACAAATACATGTACACATGCAAAGCTAATCATTTGGTTTTTGCTTTTCTTGTTTGGTGTTTGGACTTGGTTTAGACAGTGAGTGTATGCGTGGCTGACTGCTGAGGTCACCATTTGGTATTTTGCTACTCTGGCTGTCTGTGAAATTTCACTAAATTCTACAGGTGTGAAAAATGAATTGTACCAAAATATCTACTCTGACAATAGTGACAATGTTTTAAATCACATGAGATTTTCCATTTGTAACTTTAATCTTACTTATAATCTCTTTCTTTGTCTGTCTTCTTTTTCCACCATGATGCTTCTGCACCTTATGTGGCTGTTTGGTTCTTCATGTGCCTCTGTGGTTGTATTTACAGGTAAGTACTCAATAATTTATGAAAATGGTATCCCTCCTCCCCTCCCTACTCACCTAGACCCTCCCCACCCATTCAATCCATCCCCCCCACTACCCCTCACACATACCTGTCCTCACCCATCAATAGTGATGGAATTGCTGTCTTTTTGGTTTATGTAAGAGCAGCTCAGAATTTCGTCGCAAATGCAATGTTCCGACACGCACAGTGTATTCAGTCACAAATGGGGGAAGGACGGAGAATAACTGGCTTAATTGGGGACAAAGTTTGTTGACTGTATTCTCGTTTCGCTCATTATACCCGGCAAGAATCGGTTTTCAAAGACGTCTCGTTTTTCATGTCTTACACGGCAAAGCGGGGCGCTACTTGACACTGGCCACATAGGACCGTGAATATTCATGGTTGCAATTTACGTTCAAGTTATGACGGTTTATGAATATGCATGAGACAACCGTGGACTGGTGTCAATGTCCGTGTGTTTCGCTGTACCTGCCGACCCACATTGCAGCACTTCATATCCTGCACCCACATCTCGGAGCAAGAGAGTCAGCGAATATGGAAATATAGATAAAATTATTCCGTCAAGGAAAAGACTATTATGAATTGAGTTTCAGAGCACATTCCCGTTCGGTGTAGGTATGACACCACCAACATGGCCATCCCGATAAGACAAACCACAAATCGAGTATCTCCTGTCATATTTTCTTTCGTTCCTCCCCGGTTTCTTTCATCGGACTGAAATCATAAACCCACGAATAAAAAACCACGGTACATTTTCCTGCTCGGCCGCTGCACCCGCTACCCAGTTTTTCCATCCTGTGCCCAGATTACAGTAATATAACCGAAATGATAAACCACCGACTCGTGCTGCGTAAACAGCCCGATTCCCTGGCACGAACTTTACAGCAATGAAATATGAGAGAGATGTTGACAATCTAGCATTGCATGGGAAAGGACCAGGCTGAATTCATAACTTGATGCTCTTTATTTCTTTTTTTTTCCCCTTTTCCAAATATATTGATCATTTATTGCATTATTCCATGTTGGTGGAACAAAGAATTAAGGGTATGCATCGGACTGCCTTTCTGGAATTAATGCTGTTGGTATATTTACAGTAGCTTGGGATACGTCCGGCATATGCGTCTGCAAGGATTGTAAGCATTACTATTCAATGAGCTATTAGTAATGTTGTAACTAAACCTCAATACATATGTCCAGTGTGCAGTTCCACTCTTAATGTGTCATACGTTGATTAACAGCAGTGAGCAAGTTTTTGAGCGTAGTATCAACTTCAGCTGTAACTTGTATGTAAGTGGAGAATAGAGTTCTGTCTAGAAAAATTGTACGATAAAAGTTTACCCTTTCTAGAAATGTGAGGTTTACTTTAATAACATGTATGTCAAGATTTCAGAAGTATTAAACAAAACATCTTGTAAAGTTGTTTTAACTGATCAATAGATGCACATGAACATACAGAACAAGTACATGTTTAATTTTACCATTCCCCCCCCCCAAAAAAAAATAGATAAATAAATAAATAAAAAATTAAAAAGAATCTGTGAAAAAAATATCAATTTGGGTTTATAAACCTAGCAGTTTTGTGAGTGTATTTGAGGGCTATTCCTGTACTGTACAAAAGTGTAATAACTAATAACATGACTGTCTTTGCGTCTTTTAATGATTATTGGAAAGAGTATGATTTATGGTGCAAAATTGCACCAGCAATAGTTAAAATCTTGTGTGAGAGAGTTCTGATCAAAAGAGGGCAACACCTAAAATCCAATGAAATGACAATAAACATTGAAATGTTGAATAAGTTTCATTTCTAATTTTAATGAAGTGACTTCAAAATAAGGTTTTACTTTTGAAGGATTACTTCTACAGGTAATGGGATGTGGAACCAATTGGTGAGGTAAATTTTACTTTTGTTTGTGAAAGTAGTTAAAGATAGAGTTGGGGATTTGCACGCCAGAAAACGTCAAAATGAATGAAATCAGCTCAAATTGTTCACAATGTGAAGATTAGTTTAAATAAACACCTGTCATGGAACCTTTGGGTAGAATACGTAGTTTTAGTGAAAATCTTGTCATTTAAACTTCAAATTTGCACAGTGATGTGCACGTGCACGGGCCATTCCATTAGTTCCAAAACTGTCTGATAATAGCCGAAGGTCGCGCAGAGTTTAGTCATTTAACCAATCAGAGTGCACTGCTGGTCGTGCGAACATACACATAACCGTAATCTGCAATTTGTGCAAAATTTAAACTGGCGGAAAGAACAATATTCTGGTAGCATATCGTTATTAGTTTTTTGATCATAAAACAACAAGTTTGTGACATGGATCTCAAACTTTCAACACAACATTTGTAAGTACTAAACTACCATTTGGTATTGATAATGAAGGGAAGTGATGGACTTGCAAATCCTGAAATCAATCTTTAAAGCTAAATGAATTAATCTGCCATTAAAGGCAAGGTTCACCCTGACGACAAGTTGACTTTAATAAAAGCAGAGCAATGAGAGAAATATATTAACGAAGGTTTGACGAAAATCCACCAAAGAATAACAGAATTATGAAGTTTCAGAGTTTTCAATTTGTGACGTCACATGCGAGCAGCTGTCCATATGTAATGTGATTTAAATTCCATAAAGTGCCGTTTTCTCAGAAATTAAAAGATGATTTTATCTGTGCTTTCAGTATATTATCAGAAACATTATTTCATACAAGCTTCTATGAAAAAAACACATTTAATTATCATGAACCATTAAAAAATGACAATTTATGGAATTTATATTATATTACATATGGGGAACTGCTCGCATGTGACGTCACAAAACTAAAACTTTGAAACTTCATAACTATGTTATTCTTTGATGGATTTTCGCTAAACTTTCATTGATATGTTTCTCTCATTTTTCTGCTTTTATTAAAGCCAACTTGACGTCAGGGTGAACCTTGCCTTTAATTCCCCACACTTTGCTACTTTCTGTGTCATATTGTCCTGTGAAATTTCGGTTTGAAATTAGGTTTCCTATATTGACAGAATGCTTCATGGTTATGGGCTTGATTCTAATTTCATCACTAAATTGCATATGGCACATTGTGTGCCTCACTAGGCAAATAGTCAATGATCTGCCGTTAGCTTACTTGTTGAGTTCAGGAATTACTGGTAAACTCAATTTTTCACACTTTAACTTCTGTAAATAAAGGACCTACTGATTTCATGAAAATTGTGTATACACGTACGTACTGAAATCTGTGCTATTATGATGATGTTTGTAAACTAATTGCTGAGATGGTGTTTTGTACAGTCATACATCTGCCTCTTGCTTTAAAGGCAGGGGATCTCTTTTGCATGCCTAAAAATTAGCATTGTGTAAATACAACGGCATTTAGAAGAAAATGCCATCTGGGAACCTTCAGCAAAATATAGGAGCTAGAAACTCAGTTTTCGTGAAATTAGAGTGACCGTTAGACTCTGATTTGATTTTTTTTCTCGCGAGAAAAAAATTCCTACCATAGAACGTACACTAAACGGCTATCGTTTTTCTTTCGAATTTTAAAATTCTAGGCAACTACTGACCCCCAAATTTCACAAACATGCCTTTCATCAATAGCCTCAGGGCATGGGGTATCTTTTCCTGGTTTGCAGGGATGTTTGCAAATGAGATCCACTACCTTTAAAGGCATCGCATAACAATATTTGCGTTTTTTTTTTAAATGTGAGCTATATGATTCCCCATGCTACAAGTGTCTTTGATAAGGTCTAAAAATGAAGACCTGAAAAAATGACAGTTCAAACTGATCATTAAGTGCTTTAAAATGGTAAAAATCATTGAGAGATCATTCCAGTCCCCCCCCCCCATAGACATTGGATTGATATGATTTTGTGCAAATTTTGTCTTCTGAATTATGTAGCGGAAATATTTGGTGTACAGAATTGTATTTGAACTTGTCTATGAGATTGTGTAATTCCCATATCAAACACATTAAAATCTGGTTGCGTGTTCCTGTATTCACAAGAATCTAGAACCATTTCATCCTTTTCTTATCTGGACTCAATTAGAATTGCATAACTTGGTGTTGCTACTGTTTGTCTCTATAGACATACATAAATTTTCTTGGTTGTTGGGGTAATGTTAAACTTTTTACAATTCCACTAGTTTACATAATTCCACAGAGTTATGTCTGCATTTTGAAATGCTAATGTGGAAACAAATTAAATTCAGTTTAATTGCTGTGTGATTAAGCAAATCTGAAACGTTTTCCAGAGTTAATCAAACTTAACAAAATGGTGGTTTTAATTCTGATACATTCGTGAATGGCATTAGATTTCACGTAAACAGAAACCAGACCATGGAGTCATCTTTGTACAATTGGTGATCAATTTGCCTGCAAAATAAGTTGGTGAATACTTTGTGAGTGGCAGTAGATTTCACTTAATTAGAAAATAGAGCGTGAAATCATGTTTGAACAATTGGTGATCAATTTTACAGCAAATGAGCTGGTGAATAACATTAAAAAAAACAGCAGCTATCAGTAAGGTGAATTCTAGTCGCAGCCAAGGAAAAGCAATATAATAATCTATACAACTGGATAATCCTGAATTTGACTAAACCAGAAAAAGTGGGGGCCTTTTGAAGGGAGGATGGTGTGCACACAATGTTGTGATGTATTGTCATGCTTAGTGGTCGTGTAGAATTCGGTGGGTAACATCATAGAGGTTGCAACAGATCTTTACTATCACAGAGGTCTGTTGGAGGGGGCGGGGCATGCACAATGTACTGCAGGTGAAAGGTCTTGTGATATGAAAGGGGGCAGGCTGCTAATAGAATGCTATTCACTCCCAAGATTACCGGAGTGTATCAGATAAACAAAGTGATTTCAACAGACAAAATGTCAACAGGGAAGATGAATGATTACCAGTCAACCACTGTGCTGCTTTGTTTAAAAAAAACTATTGGCATACCTGCGGTTAGAGCAGGGTTGTGAAAATGAAAGAGGACAACAAATTCAGTGGGTCTGACATGCCTCGAAAAACAACAACAACAAGCTAGAGATGTGTTGTGAACACAGCAATGTCTAGTTTGGCTGCTTCTTGAAATGAGAAACTCCCGGATCTAGTTTGTATTTGATGTGGGGCCGCCCCATTCCACTGCCGAAGTAAACAAGGTCGGCCTAGGCTTGTAGAGCACAACTTTGATAGCAAAGCAGGAAGCTTGGTGGATGGAGGTGAACTGGAGTTAGTGGACCTGAGCCATTTTAGACCGTGTGGGAGTGCCTGATATATCAGCTGTTGTATGTGGGCGTGTGTATCTTGTGTCTGCACATGGTGGAGCCAGGAAACTCTGCAAGCCTTGAAAACCGCATCTATTTCCTCTAGGTGTAAGTTCACGAATCTAAAAACCGAGATCCTGATAAAGATCATCATCGTTGTTGGTAACATGAACAAACATCTGGATTTGTTTTTGCCTGCATAGAGTGATAATTAGTGCTGCTATAACTGTACTCATGAGAGAGAATTATCATTTGATGGTTTCATGGGCAGTCGAGTCTTCCATTTCCATGTTAAAACAGATTAATACCTCCGAGCTGCATTAATAATTACTGAACACTGTTTTATTGACGATAGTTTCACAATTCATACCCGCAGTTAGCCTATAAGCAGGGTTATGCAAGAATGCCGCAACTGAGAGAGAGTGACTTGCAATACCCGCTACAGTGTCTACAGTGTCGTTAGTGTCGCTCAACCCGCATGCCCACATGCCTGCACGCACAGACATACAGTACCACAAGCCAAATACTCGGTGAAACACACACACAGCCACACATACACACACACACACACACACACACACGCACACACACACACACACACACACCATCATCACACACTACTAGCCTAGAGTTCAGCAGCCTGGCTGTTGATACTTTATTTCAACAAGTTCCCTCGTGGGATGCTGACTACAGCGTGCAGGTCTACCCCGGCAGACAGCTGTTTAGATCCGTGCAAACAGCTCCGTGTACATTTCTCTCATATGTGACATTGTGCAACACTCGTTGCAAA
Source organism: Eucidaris tribuloides (assembly GCA_001188425.1). Lineage (NCBI taxonomy): Eukaryota > Metazoa > Echinodermata > Echinoidea > Cidaroida > Cidaridae > Eucidaris > Eucidaris tribuloides. Next base: position 23,130 of record JZLH01S0415950.1, read on the forward strand.
GCCCGCGAGGTGCTGATAAACTGAATAACTAGCTTCGCAGTTCTCGTGAGGGTCGCTAACAGGTCGCCGCCGTTTCGCGGAGCAAGTTTGCGTTGGTCGTCCGGCTGTGTATCATTTGTGGAGTCGATGTCAACGTGTTGAACATTTGGATATGGTGTCGTTGGTGGTGAGGGTTTATTGTATGATTTTAAGACCCCTCTCTAATTACATCTGCCAAGGAGATATTTTTTTCAGTTTGAGTCACACGTTGTATTCTTTCCAGCAGCATTCTACCAGCAGTATTACGATCAGTGGATTCAGGATTTGATAGAGTGTTAGGGTGAATCGAGTTTGTCGCGGATTCCAGCAATTCGACCTAAATGATGCACCAGGTGAATGAAAACTGATAGTGTTTCTAACGAGTCAACGGAATTACCATAACATCCTTTCTGTGGTTCAAAGGTCAAGGGATATAAGCCAGCCACATTATCCTCATCAACATTGCTCTTGAACATTTACCCTTCTGGTTTTGTAATTGAGTGGGCTGCTCAACTGTGTGTGGGCTTATACTGACAGCCCGTCACACCCTGCCTAAACCTGCCAACTCAGATCAGACACGATTATAACAAGTCGCAGAGTTCATTATCAGCAATGTGAGAGCCAAAAAATATACTCAAGTTTTATGAATGTTCCTTACCTTGGACTTTTTCGTTGATCGTGGGTGTTTCTTGGGTTTTTTTTTTTATAATCATACATCACCACTCCCAACACCAGGAATTTGTTATTCTGATCTGATGACATTTCTGTCAGTTTGTCTGTCTGTCAGTCAGTCAGCCCCGGTTACGGACATACAGACTGGAATCCAAAGCACTAATCCCACCAAGCTTTTCTTTCCTCTTTCGTTGCGCCACTGGAACTAAAATATCGTGAGGCCTTCTTTCTGCTGTATGTGTTCGCGGGATTAAGCCAGCCAGCCAGCCAGAGTCCGTGGACAGCATTGTACATTCCGACAATATCTTCCCTGTAACATTCTGCCGAAAGCATTAATATGTGTGGATGTGGAATTTGGAATTAACTCATCATATATTTCACGAGGAAAAGATCTCTTCCTTTTCAGAAAGATACATGCCGATGGTCTGTGAAATCTTTCAGCTCCGACTTTAATCAGTGCTATCCTTGATGAGTTTTTTTTTTCTTCTTGCCAAAAGTGCTCTTAGATTGGATTACATCTTTACGACCGACTCGGCCCAAAAAGGTAGCGAGATGCTCCATGCCTGGTTTGGCCACAAATTGAGAGCGAGTCAAATGCCTGTGCCGACATTTATTTAACGCATATTTTGAGCACCATCTGCAGTTGGCAGGGAATAATGCTGTCATCTCATCAATTACCGCATCTTAACAACACATGATAAGTGGATTCTCCCTGTGTAGCAGGTGCAGTCTTATTAACAGCCTTTATTGATTCAAAACCGGCTGATAAAAGGGCTACCAGCGTTTACGAAGGCAACAACAAATACCGACCTTACGATCATTTAGCAGTTTACAACAATTTCGACATCACAGAGTCATTTAGATTCATGTGGATGGATCACGCCTCACCCCGACCCGCCCCCTTTGTGCATTTCCCATTGTGTTCCAGTTTGGATTATATTTGAGAGAGGAGAGGTATATCTTGTACGGGCTGTGATTACCATACTTACGGAATATATTCTGTGAATGCTTTTAATAATACACCTCTGTCTTCCCGCGAGAAAGAAGTATATCATTTTTGCTGACTATAGTTTCATTTAGCTTCCAGCCTATTTCCAATTTGTCGCCGCATGTCCCCATTTGGAGAATCGGAATAATCCCAAACGACCATCAAAATGCCTGTCTTCAAACGTGCGTGGCCTTTTTCCAAGAATTACAACACCCTTGACAAAAAGAAACAGCGATCGAAGAAGGAGAAACGGAAAGGAAAGTATCGCCTCTTTCGCAGTTCCAAATATGCAGATAAGGACCAAGATGACGACGGCAAGATCTCCAGACCACTGTTTGTGCCTTGTACTTCAGCCCTGGTCATGGCCCTACAGGGCCAGGCCCAAGACGTTGTCGATTTGGTCATGGTGGGTCAGTATTACAAACCATTGCTATTTCTTGTTTATTACTGTATATGACATTATGTATTATCTAAACGCACCATTATGCTACAAAATGAAAAGCAATGAGTGACCATTCCTGTTTTCTCCCATAGACTGCTGTGTTATGGAATTCTTGTCCCCATGACATTAATTCATCCACTGATATTTACCTGCACATGTATTTGCCAGTTTTGTAGGGTGTTTATTTGTCCATTCAAACACTATTGTGTAAGTCACAGTTTGACAATCTTTTTTGATAATGGGGCACTGACCATTATCTTTGAGTGTCAAAACTCAAAAGGTCTATTTTGCAAAAAAAGTATTTTTTTTTCACAATCATTGTTCTCTGTCATATATTTGGAGTACATTAGAATTGCTCAAATAATGTCCTCATACCAACACATTCATGCAAATAAGAATAGAATAGCTAGGAATAAATAAAGTGGCCTTGTTTCTGTGCAAAATGATGCC
>JZLH01S0415972.1:512-11193 GCA_001188425.1 Eucidaris tribuloides
CATTTCTAAACCCTGAAACACGCACACTGAGGATTTCACATGTAATTTACACACACACACACACACACACACACACACACACACACACACACACACACACACACACACACACACACACACACACACACACGTCGACGACGACGACACACACACACACACACACACACACACACACACACACACACACACACACACACATATATATATAGAATGTTGTTTATTTTATTTGTTGTTTCCCAACATATAGGGTGGATGACCTTTTCAGTACACAGACTGATTTGCATAGGGGTCCACAAATAAAAATATGCAATATGTTAACTGGAAAAAAAATACAAGTACAAAACATAAACTAATATAGAAATTACAAAGTACACATATTGCATAACTGAAGTTACATGAGATGACAACCCCCCCCCCAAAAAAAAAATACAAACACAAAATGTAAGATATAAATAAATGAATTTTAAAAAAAAAACGTGAAGCATATCATTGCACTCAATACGACAAATATTGTACTAAAACATAGCAGGCATCATTGGATAAATAAAACCTAAAAAAAAACTGTTGCACCTAAACAATAGTTAAATTATAAGAAAAAAATATTACATCTGTTTATACTATATTAAATTCCTTTAATTTGCTGATAAATGTACTGAGTATTTCTATTCTACAAATGGGTAACGGAAGATTGTTGAACAAAACTGAACTGGAGTATAAGAAGCTGTTCCGTTTAAAGTTGGTTTTGGGTAGTGGAAGATGTATTTTAAGTAGCCTGTTTCGCATGGAATACAGACGACTTTCAAATGAAACTCTATCTGACAGATAATTAAGAACAATATGGTGTAAGCATTTAAATATTGAAATTATATTGCCATTTTGCCATCTCCTCGTTAATGGAACAACTCCTGATCTTTGAAATAATACTTCACTAGTGGTTGAAAAGTCGGTTTTTAACAATTATTCTTTATGCCCTGTTTTGCAAAACTAGTAAAACATGCGACATAAGTCTTGCAAGCATTATTCCAAACTGGAGCACAATAATGAAAATGAGACTGGACAACCGAATGATACAGCATCTTGGCAATATTAGAGTTAACAAAAGGTCTTGCTTTACGGAGGAGAAAAATGCCTTTTAGAACTTTACACAGTACATAATCAATGTGGTATTTCCATGTTAAATTGAGGTTTTATATCACACCCAAATATTTGCATTTTGTTACTTGCTTTAAATGTTGCCCTCCAATGACTAACGATAATACAGAGTCATTAAATCTAGATAATCTCCTTTGAGAACCAATTAGCATATACTCAGATTTTGTTACATCGAGAATTAATCTATTATCATTCAGCCACGTTGAGATGTTACGTAAATCTTCAATGACGGAAATAGACATACCAAGTGAATCACAGCAAGAGAAATAAGTGTATGTGTCGTCAACGTATGACGATAGATGACAATTTTTTTTTTACTACAGGTGATTAATCGTTGATATACAACAAGAAAAGCAGCGGACTAAGTATCGATCCCTGTGACACACCATGCGCAATTTAGTAGTCTTGAGGGTGAAATATTTCCATTGACCACCGTAGCTTGATGTGTTTCATTTAAATAACTGTTAAACTATCGTACACTCAATTCATCAAGACTATAATACCTTAGCTTTTTAATAAGTACATTGTGGTATGTACATACATATATATATATATATATATATAAATATAACAATAACAGTTGCTGTTTTAATCCAACGAGGCGAAGAGATAGATAGAAGAATACACAAAATGAATAAAACGGAGTCCAGAATAGAAATCCAGTGACCGGTTTCACTTTATTGCTTATCAAACTGCATTTGATTCAAATTCAACAGTAATTCAAAGCACATAACATTTATTTTGCGCGTACACATTATATACGCGTTTGCATCTAGCCACCATGCATTTGCAAATGTAAAAAAATATATCAAAAGATCAGTGTTAGTTATTTTGCAACTTATGTTCCAAATTAAACAACAATTTACAAAGTTCAAAGACAATCTGACGTAAGCATTCTCATTCTAACATTAAACTCCTTGCGTCCTTGATTCCCAGGTATTTGTAACTAAGTGAACCGTGGCATTGCCGTTACCCAGCATGGCCTGGTGGTGGTGCCGCTGATCGGATATCGGTAGGTTTCAGGTTCGAATCCCGTTGGGTCAATCTTTTTCTGAGTCATTAAAAAGTAACAGATCAAGCATTTGATCTTATTTATCATTAATTTGATAATACATAGATGAACAGCAAATTTATTCTGCATCTTATTTCTCTCTGCAAACCTTTCCTGCATTAATTAAAAAAATGTATCGAATATTTGAATAATTCGGTAAATCGGTCTGGGTTCTACGGTGGATTAGAAATCAGTGGACACGTTGCTTAATTTGATTTAATGATTGTAAATATCAATTTAATCAATTTTTTCTCATAAGAATATGTCGGAAAACAATCATCGCTAATGATTACGCCTTAGTTCGTCGCGACGGTAACCTTTAGCATTTCGATTGATAATGACGCCGTTACTGTGTAGTTGCCGTTAATGAAGCCGCCATTCATTAACCCTGGAAATATTAATCAAAAGTGCATTTCAATCAATTGACGCCTGATATAAAATAACGCTACATAATTAGACTCAAGACCCCAAGGCAATTGACAACACAAAGTTTATTAATTAAATTGATCAATTGATTAATTTACGCCAGAGAGATATACCCTCCCTACTCAAAAGTATTGCAACATACACTATAACGCATGCATTTTGAGTTGAAGGGGCCTTTCTGTAATGATGTCCTAATGAAGTTTATTAATGGAAAATAACAAATTATTTGAAAATAAATCAATGAATATAAGTTCTCCTTTCTTCTCCTAGGCGGAGAGATTATCAAATACAGGTGCACCCCCTACAGAGGGGCTGGAACAACAACAAAAAAAAAAAAATCGCCTCCCTACAAGGTGGGGTGTTAATTCACACTAGCATCGTAATTCGATTTCATATTTGCCGTCAAACGGGTTTGATGGTTTGAAAAGACTTCCAACAAACAAAAAATGTCAATATGTTCCTTTGAAGCTGTCTCAGAAAGAAGACACCACGCCGCGAAGATGAAAGCGCCTCCTATCTTCATAAGACAGCATTGGGAAGATACGCCCCACATTTTAGACAATACCTCTTCACGTTATAATTTCTTATTCTTTCTGAATTTTTAAGGCGGTTTACTATTGTAAACATCCTAAAATATACTGTCATGCGACTTTTCAGTACATTGGATACAGTAATGTGGAGAGAAGACCATCATCTTGAATTTGTAGCCTTATTCTCCTATTTCACTGTCTTATGAAGATAGGAGGTGCTCTCCTCTTTGCGGCGTGGTGTCTTCTATCTGAAATCGCATCAAAGGAGCATATTGGCATTTTTTGTTAGAAGGAAGTCTTTCCAAACCATCAAAATCTTTTGACGGCAAATATGAAATCGAATTGCGATGCTAGAGTGAATAAACACCCCACCCCTACAGGGAGGCGAAAAACTGTTAATTTTTTATGTTCCAGCCCCTCTGTCGTGGGTGCGTCTGCATTTGATAATCTCTCCGCCTTGGAGTAGAAAGGAGAAATTATATTCATTGATTTCTTTTCAAATAATTTGTTATTTTCCAGTGATAAACTTCATTAGGACATCATTACAGAAAGACCCCTCCAACTCAAAATGCATGCGTTATAGTGTATGTTGTAATACTTTTGAGTAGGGAGGGTACAACATGACATTTTATCATGGACTACTTTATTTTGTGTAAATGACTTAGTATTAATTTTGTTTTACAAAAGTTGAATTGAGGAAGTGGAAGTAAAGGGTAGCATCGGACAGGTAGTCCTACAGGTTGTCATAATGGTACATTGGGGCACGTGCTCAGTGCCCGAGCTACAGGGATTTAAAATAAATCCTGAACGGCTGTGGACAGGGACCGGTTGATTTGGGGATCTATGTTTAAATCTGAACGATTCTTATTTCAGACACAAATGTTTTAAGGGAGAAGGAGCCAGCAACTAACAGGCATAAGTTAAGAGAATTATATATAGTACTTGGTGATAAAGACAGCCTAAATAATGGGTATTGTGTGATACTCACCCTCAGCAAGGCCCTATAAATTAGTTAACTTGTGTTTATTTTACGTCTTTGCAAGTTTTATCCCGGGATAAAACTTACAGAAACAGCTATAGGGGGAGGAGCTTAGCGATTCAAATAGTGCACACATTACCACGGTGCGACTAACACACGTCGGTTGGCATGCATCGGTCACGCATGGTCAGCTCCAGACCTGTGCAAGAGCAATCTGATTGGTTGGCAAGAACTCATTTTTTTTCTTAACTTATGCCTGTTATTTGCTGGCTTCTTCTCCCTTTAATTTTGGAATCTTCCCTAACAACAGTCGCTCAGGAGTTATTTCACATCCCTGTCATGCCTGTATATGGCTCCTGCTAAAAATACCTTCAGTAAATACGCGTGGCCAATCATTATTGCTAATTTCCTAGGTTTTTCCGACTAAATCAGTGCACTGTATGAAATTTGACATCTAATCCCCCCCCCCACCCACACACACACGCCCAGAACATGTTAGTGGTATGTTTTTATGTACGTGAAATGAAGGATGGTAAAAAATGAAATATTTTTTCATTATAAATTTGTTATAATTATTGAATAACCGAATACTGTCCGGACGTTCTGACCCCCAAGCCTTATCTAATTAAATATACAGAATCAACATGAGGAAATTCAGATGAAGTGGCACGTTTATAAAATTCTTTTTTATAGAATTAATCAAATTAATACATTTCAAAATTCTGTGTGGATGTCTGAAAGCCCTTGCTTAGATCTTTCAGATAAAATAAACTTTATCCGTTGAGAAATAAAGGGTGAGTAATGGTTTTTGTTGTTCTTAACAATGAATTTTCATAAATTTGCGTGATTAATGAACCTTACAGTTTGGTTTACAAATTTGGGAGATCCTTCCAAACCCTGTAACACATGTCAATCATAATGAACATTGTACAAATCTTCAAGAAGTAACAGAAAGAAGACATTTTAATATTGTCCACACACCCAGACAAACAGACACAGACACACATACATACCCACACGCATGCACCGCAAAAAGCACACACACACACACGCGCGCGCGCGCGCGCGTAGTTACACAGACACACACACTTATATATACCTCACTTCTATTACACGTTTTAAAGTTAGTGTCGTACAACTACTATGCACACGGCAGGCTGAATACCATCTGTATCTAAATGTTTAGCACGTGTCTTATAAATAACCAGTCACATCGGTCGGTTTCTCACATCTTTCGACTCATGTTCAATCACGACTGGTCAACAGCAAACAACAGACGACTTCTTCTATTCCCGTGGTCACAATCACCCTGAGAATGGACGGTCCGCTGTGACCAGGATTACGTAAGATGCCTTAACGCTTGCTGTATGTTAAGGATGATCGCTCCCTGCTGGAATTTATTTTCTAGTATTTGTTCCGTATCCATGTTCTACGACTTGTCCAGACGTTTGTTCATGTTTTGTAGATCGCTTCTACTCCTCTAATACAGTAACATGCACTCGTAAGTCTCTGTATGACCTACCAGCCGGCCTACGACCGAACACCCAAGAACTGGACATGTCTGACAACCGTTTGACCGTGCTTACTCGCCAGACCTTCGAGGTAAGCAGGGACGGATAAACAAAAAAGAAATATGGGGATTAAAAGATTGGTTGGTGGATAAAATTTTGTTTAACAAAATAGTGTTCTTTACATTGTATAATACTAAACACTTTTATAAACGCTTTACTGTAAAACTTTATAAACACTTGATAACGTTTATCTGGAAATAATATACATTTATAAACACGTGAACACGTTTAAAGTAATATATTTCAATATTTCAATTTCAATTTATTCATATTTCTGTTGAACAACATACAAAATCAAAGCAATGATACATCAGAACATAGTCAAACTTTGACATAAACAAAAATGGTATATAGTGATGCAAAATATTACATAATGGTCAATAGCAAATAAGACAATGGATATATGTAGAGAAATATGAATGGGGCCTATTTTAAGCAAGCTTGCAAGTTGTATAGGCCCCTAAATATTTGGATTAAAAGAATAATTCGGAGTACGGATAAACAAATTGACCGAATAAGTATAGGCAAAATAGATCATAAACAACACAAGAAACAAAACGAAAACAATAACGAAAACAATAACAAAAGAAAAAGAAAAGGGCATTCGATTGACCTAGTAATTCAAGATAAAATAATGTGCGAGCGAGGAGTAGACAAAACCAAACAACAATCAGGAAATGTCAGGAAGAACCACAATAGTGCTCAAATTTCACAGCCGCATGATCATGCAATTCACCTGTTGACTCAGTATTATTCATACGAAGACACTATCCATAAGAATAAATGCAAATCACATTCCGGCAAGGGCACACAACCATGCCACGTGGCTGAGCGCCCGCCGAGCCCACGGAAATTAGCCAGTAAGTCAAAGAGTATAACAACATTGGGCCGTTTGCATAAAAAGTAGCAATTGCTTATAAGGAATTGCTTCAAGCATCAGCAATTGGATGTCAAGAAAAATCAAGCTCAAACAATTGCTTAAATATGTTTGCATAATCTTTTGCCTACCGTGAAATCTGAGTGCACTGTGATAAGCAAATGCCTGCAAACAAAAGTTGTTGCTAACAGGCAGAGTTACTTGCTTACAGGTGAAAGAAATTGCTTGAAAACGTATGCATAAAAAGAACCTTTTCCTTGTTCTGACAAGAATTTGCTTGGGTTTTTTCAAGCTCCTCAATACCAGCTTGAGTGCTTTTGCTTAATTACGACATTCGAGTTAAAACATGTCCATGCTCGTATTAAGACCAAACCAAAGCTGCACGAAAGGAGAATAAATCAAGAAATACTTTTTTCTGGTATATCAAGAAAAAATTGGGTAAAATATTTCAGGAAGGGGGATAAAGATTTAACTCAGTCCTGGAGGTACGTTGCGTCTTTCAAAATGAATTTATTCACGTTGACCGCGAGTTGTGAAGATGGGAGGCTTCTTCCCACACGTATTCGACTCGTGCGGATCTGGCCTTTGTTAGTGTTCACACCGCCGTGACGTTGCTATTGTATGGTATTGTATGGTTGTGGAGCTCACAAATGGCAAGCAAACGGTTTGAACACAAGCAAAATGTTATGCATACGAAAAAAAAGCAATTGCTTGAAATCCATCTTTGGCTTGAAGGATGTTGGCGAGTGTTTTTATGTATACGGTCTATTATTTTCATGAGAGCACAAAGGCGAGTTTCGCATAATGTATTAAAATATTACGCGTGAGAGGGGAATCATTCCTGTCATGGGAGTTACGAAAGATCGCTTCACTAATGTATACAAATTTATGGATGCTTCTTTATGTGACCATCGGGGAACGATTCTACTGATTATTTCTAGAGTATATAATGGTTGGAATTCAGTTTGCAAATTCTTGTTTTTGTCATACCGGACAAACCTGTAAACCTCGGGCAAACTATCAGGTTATCAAGAGCAACCTTTGTTTCAAAATGTTTAAGCAGGCAACAAGCAATTGCTTTGGAATGCAAACAAGAATCTTTGCTTGTAAGGAATTCCTTATTTTTATGCATATGGATACAAGCAAAAGGTTAGAAAAAGCAATTGCTACTTTTTATGCACACGGTGCCTGGGTAGCGTCCCTGCCGGCGCGTGAGAATCCTGGAGGTGAATGAAAAAAATAAAAGCTTAAATTATTGTGTGGAGTATGTACATAACAAATATTGCTTTAAATTGCACTTAAAAGAAGATATTTTTAGGCAGCGAGTAAGATGGTGGGGAAGATTATTCCAAAACATCGGCCCTGTAAACATGATTGTTTCTTTGCGAAAATGTTCGAGTACGTGGAAGGTGAAAAGCGTCGTGCTGACGAGTTGGATAATTATGTATAGCATAGTTTCGTGTAAACATCTCCGAGAAAACATCTGGAAGTTCCCCATTCGAAAATTTGAACATAAATATACCGACATTGTAGTAAAATAAATCTATTATTTTCAAGATTTTATTTCTTGCAAAAAGGTCATTCGTGTGGGACAAGTAACCAGCGTTGTTTACAATTCTAATAGCTCGTGTTTGAATTAGAAATAAAGAGTCCAGTAAAATTTTTTGAAACATTACCCCATGCAAGAATCCCATAGTTAAGGTATGGCGAGATTAAAGTTGAGAAAACGGTTGTGGTAAATGCGGATTAGGGAAAAGTGTTTGAGTTATATTGAGAATATCCAGTGTTTCTGGACAAAATTTTACTGAGATAGTTAAGTATGGCCGTGGTCCAAGAAAGTCCATTGTCGTAATGTAAGCCTAAAAATTTCAGTAACTCATCACCTGTTAGTGATTAGTGACAGCAATTGAGTGTCATTAATTTTAAGTAGGAGCAGGAAGGACATTCACGGTGAATTACTAAAGATCCTGTGTAGTTGTTTTTTTTTTCGATTTTGAGAGGATAATTTTATTGCGTGGAATCCCAAGTTTGGACTAAAATTTAGTCAGCTGTTCATGTGTATCAGTCAAGTAAATTAGGGTTGCTATGTTGAATAAAATAAATTTGTGTCATCGATCAAAACAAATTAAAGAAAGTAGCTGGAGAATTTTTGAATGCTCCGTTAAGTATATACATACTAAATAAAAGTGGGCCCAACAGGGAACCTTGGGGGACACCAAAAGAAATCAATTTTAGTTGAGAGTCATGACTATTGATACTAACGTATTGTTTCCTATTCTTTAAATAATCCCGAAACCATTCAAGAGCCCTCCCACGGATTCCATAGTGACTTAATTTGTAAAGTAATATTTCATGGTCTATCGTGTCGAATGCCTTCGAAAAATCTAGGAAAATGCCAATTGTGTGAGAGGCATCATCTATAGCATGAGCTACCTTGTCAATAAAACTAAGTAAATCATGGGTAGTACTATGTTTTTCTCTGAAACCAAATTGGGAATTAGTGAAAACCTGACAATTTAAAAGGAACCTAAGAGTGCGTTTATATACAAGTCTTTCAAGAATTTTGGAAAATGATGTTAAGAGGGAGATAGGACGCTAATTATTTACAAGATCTTTTTGACCTTTTTTAAAGATGGGGACAATTCTTGCAATTTTCATCTTATCTGGAACTTTCCCACTTGATAAAGATTGATTAAAGATATATGTTGAAGATGAATTAATTTCTGGAATTATGCTTTTTAAAAGAAAATTTGTGATTCCACCGTGACCAGGACTTTTTTATTTTTTAAATTGGTGACAATCGTTTTGACCTCATCTTCAACAATTGGTACAAAAAAGAAAGATCGGGTGTTGCGTTCTCCTAAAAATGAGTGAAACTCTCTACCAGCAACAGGGATTTTGTCGGCAAGATTAGGCCCAATATTGACAAAAAAATCATTGAAAGCTTCAGCTATTTCAATAGGGTTATCAATATGCTAACATTGTGGAGCTTCAAGTTAAAAAATTGTCAAACTGTAATATGTGAGCTACATAGTAGTGTTCAAATTGACAAATAAACACCCTAGAATACCAAAGTTTGGAAAGTTATTGCGCCCCTGGCATGGTATGCATGATTAAGCAATTAATACTCCATCCGACTATAAATTAGTCAGATCTACACACAGTAAGCCTATGGAAGGAAATGGGCAGGTGAATCTGGTCAACTTGAGTGCTTGTATATTTTCATTCGTTTAAAGCACTAAATCATCACTTTGAAGTACTATTTTTTCAGGGCTTCATTTTTAGACCTTACCAAACACGGGAGATTATGTAGCTCACAATGTTTTAAACTGTGGTCAATGTTAGCTTGTGGCTTTAAGTGTTTTCGTGTTGAAATCATAAAAGCATCAATAAACATTTTTATGATCACCTAAACACTGAAGTGTTTAGATCTTCCCCCCAAAATATGTGTTATGATTTATGATTTTCAATAACCAAAGACTTTAAACGTGTTTATGAAACGTGTTTAAGTGTTTATGAAGTGTTCAAAAAATAAACACGAACTTTTGATATCATGTAGGTGACTGCATAATTTCTAACCAAACGTGTTTATGATTTCCAGATAAACGTGTTCAAGTATTTATAAAGTTTTACAGAAAAGTGTTATTAAAAGTGTTTGGTATATTTATTGTATTACGTCATAGCGGAATATTTTGCGTTGGGTTGCAACATATATATAATGTTGAAACGAATATCAATATGTCATTTTGTGCATTTTCAGTTTATTGACTCTGTATTTTAGGGGTTGGGAGGCAAACTGAGATAAAAACCTTTTTCTAGCCATATAAATATATATCATGGTAGAAATCTCAACCAAGGTTAAATGCTTCTATGTTATGTTTACATTACAGTGGCAAATGTTTTTCGTGCACTGCTTGCAAGCGCGCACCTGGCATGCTTATGGTCACTTTGCGTCTGTAGAGTTTTTTGGGGAGCCGCCATGTTAGGCATGATATGCACGCCGATTGGCTGAGTGGATGTATTGTGTTTTGGCATGAAAGTCATGTGGCGCTTACTGGGTTTTGCCATGAAACTGTGGTTTTCAAATCACTATAC
>JZLH01S0415972.1:11218-22924 GCA_001188425.1 Eucidaris tribuloides
AAAATATTAAAAACCTGGAAATATATTATTTTTTGTTTGGTTTCTATCTTGTTTGAAAGCTGGCACATCTGATGCTTCCTGAAATTTATACAGTCCCACACATAGATTTTAATGTTGGATATGTGCACAACTACTCTCACAAATATCGAAAACACACCCTGTACAATCTACTAATTTCATAATGTATTGAAATTTATGGATATTTTCTCTTCTAGAACTACCCACCTGTTCTTATGAATACATTTTCAATACCATAAATGCAATATGCATACATTAGTTGTTGCTATGTCTAGCAAGCCTCCAGCAAGCTATCAGGTTGTTAAGAGCAACCTTTGTCAGACAGAATAGTATGCATAAAATTTGCATTTATTATGAAATTGGTCTAAAGGCAACATATGCCCTAGTGTGGCTTCCAGACATTTACATTATTAAATCCATCTTTATATTGATAAGGAAACTACTATCTTTGGTCAACTGCTTTGAATAATAAAAGTGTTTTGATTTAAGGCAAAGTTAGTATGTCCGGAGACAAAACAGTCGGAGAATGGGTATACTATGGTGGTTAAAAACAAGCAATTGGGTCATTCCGTGTCAGTTAACCGCATGGGATAAATGGTAGCCGGGACGGACTCCAATTTGCTCATACTGTGGTATAAGTTGCGGTAATTGACATCATAGCAAGCGCAGAATTTGCAAATTTTTAGCGGCAGGTCTGGGGCCTTTAGCGGTTCTCACAGCTAGTGCACCCGCCCCTTTTATTAAGCATGTTTTGGCCAAAATGGGCGTAACTGCCATTTTTCTAAAATGGCCATTTGACGGCCGGTAAGGGTGGTCCCAAATTTGATGTGAAGTGTATTTTTTATTGGAAAGGGAATAAGATATAACAATCTAAATGTAACATTAGGTTTTTTTACATTGGTGAGCAAGGTTTAAGTACGGATGAGACTTTTTTGGACGCTTTAGACAGTTGAACACCTTGACCTTGACCGCTTGTATGTTTAAACGCATGGCGGAAGTGCAAATTATATTGAGGGCCGAAATTACAGTGTACGTGCATAATTCAATTAGCCTTTTCTACTCTTCGCTCAGCCATGCGTGAATGGGAATCTCTGTGACCGGTATCAAATAAAAGAGGAAAAAATATGCTTTTCAACCATGTACAACTTATTTTTCATACTTGTTTTTAAGATATTGAAATATCTTCATCAATCTCGGTTTCCTTTTTTCTGGGACACACTGTATTAGAGGTTATAGTGAAATTTAATGAAAAATGCATAAAAATGAATGCCAGTTAGCTCTCTTGCTACACAACATTTTGCTTACCATTTTTGAAAAAAAATGCAGAATTGGAGTTTATTGGCGTTTGCTATACAACTCCTCATTTATTTACACATTTCATTCTATAGTACCTCCCGTTCTAGGCAAAAATGAAAAAGGGAACTAAATCCGCCACTGATAAACTTTTTTTTTCAATTTGGCAGGGGTGAGGATTGAGATTATTCGGTAGAGGCATTGATTTGCCATCCCGGAATAATGCACTAAATTAGTCCTACCATTAAAGGGAGAAGGGGCCAGCAACTAACAGGCATAAGTTAAGAAAAGATTTTACTTCTTGCCAACCAACCAGATTGCACGTGCACTGAAGGGAGCTGACCATGCGTGACCAATGCATGCCACGCGACGTGTGTTAGCCGCACCGTGGTAATGTATGCACTGTTTGAATTGATAAGCTCCTCCCCCTATAGCTGTTTCTGCAAGTTTTGTCTAAGGGTAAAACTTACAAAGACGTAAAATAAACACAAATTAACTAATTTATAGGGCCTTGGTGAGGGTGAGTATCACACAGTACTCCTTATTTAGGCTGTTTTTGTCACCATGTACCATAATTCTCACAATACTCACAATGTCATTTTTATTCTTAACTTATGCTTGTTAGTTGCTGGCGCCTTCTCCCTTTAAAGTGAGTGTGATTCGTTATCTCTCTTCATACTATAATTGAGGCGTGAATAAAAGAATAGCTTGCAATCAAAACGCGCTAAATCCACTTTGATGAATTTGGAGAAAAGGGCATTTCTTTGCCGGAGTTTGTACACGCGCCTTTTGGAAAATGAAACTAAAACACGCAATGGGGTCATTCCGTGTCAGTTAACCGCATGGGATAAATGGTAGCCGGGACGGACTCCAATTTGCTCATACTGTGGTATAAGTTGCGGTAATTGACATCATAGCAAGCGCAGAATTTGCAAATTTTTAGCGGCAGGTCTGGGGCCTTTAGCGGTTCTCACAGCTAGTGCACCCGCCCCTTTTATTAAGCATGTTTTGGCCAAAATGGGCGTAACTGCCATTTTTCTAAAATGGCCATTTGACGGCCGGTAAGGGTGGTCCCAAATTTGATGTGAAGTGTATTTTTTATTGGAAAGGGAATAAGATATAACAATCTAAATGTAACATTAGGTTTTTTTACATTGGTGAGCAAGGTTTAAGTACGGATGAGACTTTTTTGGACGCTTTAGACAGTTGAACACCTTGACCTTGACCGCTTGTATGTTTAAACGCATGGCGGAAGTGCAAATTATATTGAGGGCCGAAATTACAGTGTACGTGCATAATTCAATTAGCCTTTTCTACTAAAATATTAAAAACCTGGAATATATATTATTTTTTGTTTGGTTTCATATGGTTTGTTTTGAAGCTGGCAGCAGTCTGATCGCTTCTGAATATTATACGTCCACTACATAGATTATTAATCGTTCGGATAATGTGCACAACTAACTCCGTTGACTCACAAATATCGAATTAATCACCCCTGTAACAATCTACTAATTTCATAATGTATGAAAATTTATGGATATTTTCTCTTCTAGAACTAGCCACCTGTGTCTTAATGAATAGCATTTTTCAATCACATATTAAAATGCAATATGGCATACCATTACGTTGTCTGCTGATGTCTAGCAAAATTGCCGTCCCAGCCTCAAGCTAGTCATAGGTTGTTTAAGAGGAAATTCCTTTGTCAGAAGTCAAAATAGTATGCATAAAATATTTGCTATTTATTATGTAAATTGGTCGCTAATGCAAAGGCAATCATATGCCTAGTAATGGCTTCCAGACATGTTAGCTTAGATTAAATCACATACTTGTAATATTGAATATAGAGAACTACTATTTCTTTGGTGCACTAGCTTTTGAATAATAAAAGTGTTTTGATTATTAAATTGGCAAAGTTGGGCCTTATTGTTCCGGAGACAAACAGTCGAGAATGGAGTATAAAACTTATGGTGGTGGCAGAAAAGTATGCAGTGGTCCGTAAGAAACTGATTGATAACTATGTATGGCGGCGATTATAACTTCACTGGCCAACATAGCCTTCAACAAAAAATAATGGCATATTGCTGAGCAAGTACAAAACGCGGGAGCGATTTATTTTGCATTTTCCGTTGAATTCCAGAAATGATTATTCAGCACAGCAAAAAATTTCGTAATGAAGCTAGGAATTCAGTAAGTGTATCTGGTTTAGCACTTCAAGCAATTATCATGGTAAGCTATTCATACTTGAAAGAAATGTGATAAAGCCGGTCACAGTTCTTGGGTAAAAGCAATACATGGCATGCACAGGTATCATGAGAGTAGTTTTATTTCAACATAACAACATAGAAAGTCTAGCATGTGGCGACTGTCATATAATTTCAGGAAGCATAGATGTGCGGCAGCTTACAAACCAAACATTTTAAAAAATAATTAATTTCGCAGGTTTTTATATTGTTTTATGTTAGAAGGAAGTATTGATAATAATAGACGTACATTGTTCTGATGTTTCGGCTGGCAATATAATTTGAGCCACCGTGATGCGTTATCCAACAAGGTCAGGTCCAAGGGTTCAAAAGGTCCATCGTAGTTAAAACATAGCTGTCAAATGTTAAAATTAAATGTTACAAGTTTAGGATTGTTTCATCTTCTGTCCATTTCCAATGATACGACAACTGCACATCAATTTGGACCATGCCTATTACCTT
This sequence comes from Eucidaris tribuloides, assembly GCA_001188425.1. Taxonomy (NCBI): domain Eukaryota; kingdom Metazoa; phylum Echinodermata; class Echinoidea; order Cidaroida; family Cidaridae; genus Eucidaris; species Eucidaris tribuloides. The sequence goes on from JZLH01S0415972.1 coordinate 15,232, forward strand.
CACACTCACTCCAAGCGGCCAATTGAGCCATTAGCAAAATTGGGCCAGTTACGGCGGCATTTTGAGGCCCAAACATGCTAAATAAAGACGTGTCATAAGCGCGCGAAACCGCAAGGCGGGTTTACTGCGCCTAAATACAATGAAATTCTGGTTGTATGCATGTCAATTACCCAATATACCAAATATAGAGCATTTGGAGTCGGATAACGATTTTAAATTTATATTTTATTTTTGGGTGTATTTTGACACGCGCGGAATGACGGCGCAAATGTTGGGCTATTTGTCTGTGCGCAATCTTTGGTGCCAAATTTTATATCCTGCTAATACTAGACTGATGCTCATAACTAATTTTTCACGGGAAGTGGATTTAGCAACCTTTTGCATTGGGCAAAGCTCAATATCCAAACATCCACCATACATCCCAAATCACATATTTTGTTTCCTAAGTCTTTAGATGTAAGCTACACAATTCTTTTAATGTATTGGTGTCTGACTATTATGGTCGCTAAAAAAACTTGTAGCTGAAAAACTACCATTAGTGTAGTAAAGGAGTAAAATGTAAAGTGGCCATTCCCCCCCCCCCCCCGCCCCTTTGGAATTTTTGGACCCGCCCGTGGTTGAAACATATCAACGTATTCATCATAAGGAGCGTATCTGATGGCTGGAACGATTTTTTTTTTTTTTTTGATTTGGTTACTTGTGGGGAAACAAACGTTCATTCACCAGTAGTGAATTACTCTGGTGCCTTAATATAAATTGATCCCATACAAAGCTACACAGTAAAATCGCGTTTCACAATGTGTACTGATGGTGATTGTTACAAAAAGTGATTAATACAAGGCATTTAGTCAGCAGTAAATACCGGTGGTATATTTTATTGGTTAGGTAGATAGCGTTATCCGCTCGCAGATTAGGTAATCTGTCACTACACAAATAATCTGGTGGTGTTTCATGAAAGGACGTGAGGGATAAAATATCCCACAAGTCCGTTTTTTCCGACAAGTTCAGTAAAATTCTTGATTTTGATTGGCTGAGAAGCACTGCGCATTGACTGTTATATGGTAAGAGTCTGACAACTTGTCAGAGCGGACAACTTTCATGAAACGGTCCCCTGATGTCTGGAGTGGCAATGCTATACTTTACAAAAGATTGATAAACATTCTTTCAGATTGACTAAAGCTATACGCTGGCTTTTATTCTACCATGGACCCGACACAGTTCAGTACGTGCAATTGAATTTGTATTTCCACTCCGCATCATATCTTCTTCCCTTTCTCTTCTTCTCTTTCAGAGCCTTAAACTTCTAGAGGTCTTGACATTGACAGAAAACCGTATTCACAGCATCGAGAATGGAACCTTCACTGCGTTAACAGTATTAATGTCACTGTATCTTGAGGACAACGACCTCAAAGACCTTTCTGGCATTGGAAATATGCCAAGGCTCTCCTCGCTACGATTGGATGGTAATCCGTTCTTCGGTGCAACCACGCAGCTAGTGCATCATGTGCCACTGCTTCTCGAATTATCCTTGTATAGATGTCAACTTCAAAGTATTCATACAACTGGGGTACCTGGGATATATTTGGAGAATAATGTTATTGAGCGACTGAATTCAAAAATGTTTCATTCTCCTACCCGTATTGTCATATTAAGAATGGATAATAACGTTGTTAAGAGAATAGAGGACGTTTCTAATATGACGAACTTACGTGTCTTAAATTTGTCATTTAATCAAATCTCGTTCATCCCCGAGGGCATTTTTAAGTCCACGCCAAATCTGACAGAGTTGATTCTTTCTCACAATCTGATGTCTTGTCTTGACGGTTTTAATCTCTCCAGTCATTGAAACTACTAGACGTACAATTTAATCACGTTCAAGCCTTACCCACCCATGATTTCCATGGGCTGAGCAATGTAAGAACTTTGCTTTTAAATCATAATCAAATTACGTCAGTAAATAGCATGCCTCATATGCCATTTCTAGAATCGCTATCTTTAAGCAATAACAATATCAATGAGCTTCATTTTGACCTGCCTCTTCATCTTAAGCAACTTAACTATAGCATATCTTTGGATGCAAATAAGCTTCACGCCATCAATATTTCAGGATCTCTCACCACCTTACTTCTGAGTTCGTGCAAGATTAAAATTGTGGTGGCAATAAGCCAAATGCGGAATCTTAGACATATTACACTAGAGAACAATTCCATTACATTTATTGATAGAAACTCAGTTTTTGACCTGCCTAAACTACGAACCCTTGTATTGAGAAATAACCTAATAGCTAAGTTTCCCAATCTTACTCTTCCGGCTCTTCGCTTTCTAGGGTTATCACAAAATAAACTTGATGTCATATCGCAAGAACAGATCGATATATTCCCAGGTCTCTGGGAGCTTGACATGAGTGGGAACAGAGTGACACATATTTGCAAGTTATCTCATCAAAATATAATAGATATAAACCTCAATGACAATAAGATTAGCAACATTGAAATCGGAGCATTTACAGACTTAACAAAGCTTCGTTTTTTACGCCTTAAAAGGAACAGCATGTTTTCAATCTCCGACGTAACCAGTGCTCAGCATGCATGGCATATATACCTATCTGATAACAATATTCGAAATATATCATCAAGAGATTTTAATGATTTTAAAGAACTGAGGTTTATAGATCTGTCGGGAAATAAAATATGTCAGCTAGACTCAGAGATTCATAAAAACGTTCTGTTAAGTAACAACAACATTACCTTTGTTAGCTCTGCAGCGTTCCCAACTTTTGAGACAGATAGCATCGATCTTTCTGGAAATTATCTACAATCGTTGGAATTTATTTCGCCATCTACGACAAATGAGATATCTGTACTTGAGAAAAAATGTACTTACAACCATTAGAAGAGCAGATTTTAGTACATTAAGGGAATTATGTATGATAGATCTATCGGATAATATAATAAGTTCGATTGAGAGCGGTACATTTGTTGGCATGGTACGTTTACAAATTTTAAACCTATCGAATAACATCATCCTTCAACTTCCAGATCGTACACTCCCGTCAGAACCTAGGTTGCAGTTGTTTTTGACAAACAACAGGCTTATGAGTTTGGATGAGAATATATTTTCTGGTTCTTCACATCGTATGACGTCCCTTCGCATTGGCAGTAATCCCATTCTCAATATATCAAGAAATTTACTAGTAAATAATTCCTGTATAATGATTGTCACTTTAAAGGATGTTTTTGAAGAATACATATGGGAACCACAATTATTTAAAGAAATGCAAATACCTTCTTTGTGGTATCTCGATTTGAGCGGCAATTCGCTTCAATCTGTAAATTTTATAAGCGCTGTAAACATGTACTCGTTGTATCTTGATGGTAATAGGTTTCGAGCAATACCCAAAGAAAGTTTCGCCGACTCTTCAGATCTGAAAGTTTTAGCTATGAGACGGAATCAACTTACAAAACTTTTTAAAGATGACTTTATTTCGTTCCCGAAGCTAAAGGTGATGACACTAGAGGGTAATGATATAACCTCCATAGAGATCGGTACGTTTGATACCATTTCTTTGCTTAATTTATTGAACTTAAACCAAAATAGAATTCAAGTCTTAAGTTCGGATATTTTATCTAATCTGATAATGGCGAGAGCCATTATCAACTTGAAGGAGAACCCGTGGGACTGCACATGTGAACTTCAATGGCTACAAGATGAAATCATTATGTGGGATGCTTTATGGTATTCTCCGTCTGTTATCTGTGCATCTCCACCATACATGATCAACAGTCCTATCACCGACAAAGATCTAACCTGTCCTCCTACATCATGTGCTGACGTCACATTCAATGAAACTCTGTTCGCAATTATATATGCCGGTGAGTCGTTAGAGATACCTTGTCCATTCAGAGCTAACGAGAACGTATCCATTGAATGGTTCGATGGCGATGGCAAAAGAGTACGCTCGTTTGACCCACATTCGAGATCCTTGCTCGGCGACGATCATTTACATACCATTTTCAGAAAAACTGTAAATTTGTTCATTCCTGCAGCTGAAATTCATCACTCCGGAACGTACAGCTGTAAAGTGACAAATGTGGCTGGAGCAGTGGTGATGAACGTGACGATTGACGTTAGAGATCGGAATGGAACGGAACGTGGAGACGTGGAAATTGCTCTTATCGCGAGCAGCTGGAATGAAACTATCACTGACGGTTGCGAGGATAACGAAGTAACATCATCAACGCGTAATGTAACCCTATCTCCTGACACAACCTTCTACCCGTATTCATCTGGGGGAAAGACATGTATTTCTCTGTGTGTCGTCATCGTAGTCGCAATCTCTACATGTGTCCAATAATAATAACATTTTGAACTCTTGCCTACAATAAATTAATCGTAAATAATTGCGCCAGTATTATGTCTTATGATATTTGATTATCACGGGCATCAATGAGCTTTCTGCTTCTTGATTAAATAACTCGCCAACACTCTTCCTGAAATAATGTGAAGTTTTTGCATTTATGGTGTAGTGGCTATTGGTAGGATCCGAAGCAGGTACAGAGGCTCGATTTTCTTATCACGGAGGCTGGAATTAATTTCTTTTTTTTATTTATTATAACATATTTACACTCTAAATTTCAGGGATTTAAAATAAATCTTCATTGGGTGTGAATAGTGGCCATTCCATTTAAATCTAAAAGATTTAAATTTTAAGCATTAGTGGATTAGATATAAATCGTTAAGATGTAAATCTAAATCCAAAATTCGACTGGTCCCTATTCACAGCCGATCAGGATTTATTTTAAATCCTTGTAATTTAGGGTGTACACATGATGGCTTGATCAGCAACAGCTATTTTAGAGCAAGCTCCTGCTATCCTGTCATACAGATCTAACATCAATAAAATCTTACCATATGATAACAGTATCTGATAGTCTTTATACGAAATCCGAGAAACTGTTTTGAAATTACTTGAAGGTTACATTTTAAATCGTAAACAAATTGTTAATATTGATAATAACCATCAGTGAAAAAGATAAGTTGTGTTGGGGCCCTAAGGTTTAATACTTGGGCCTCTTCATTTTTAAGTCCAATGTTCTTCACATCATTACTGTTGGGGATTATACCAGCATCTTCATGCCTCTTACAGACACAAATGAAAATTTCTAGAACTTTCAAAGAATACTTTATTTCTGTCGGTGGTTCGTTAGCCGGAACAAATTATAATGACAATTGACCATTCTGAATTGAAAAGATTTGAAACTTGCTGCCATATGACGCATTTAAAAGGCAAATGACTGAATTGAAGAAGAAAAAAATCTACACGCTCTGCTCTCTGCTAGAAAAACTGAACTGAAAGTCGAGAAAATTTCCTAAAAGGATGATGAAATTTACCAGGAAAACCCATAATAAAGTATTATCCGTACACCTTTTTTCGTACTTCATCAAACAATATCTTTTCCCTTGAATATGTAATTTATTTCTAAATTAAATACAATTAAATGCATCGTATAATGATTTAGTGATTTAGTTAAAAAAAATCATAACTACATGATTTCCATGCTATGTTTGTCTTTGATGAAGTCTAAAAATGAAACCATGAAAAAATTGCAGTTCAAAACGATTATGTGCTTGAAAAAATCATTTAGCCATCATTCCAGTTTTCCCTTATAGCCTGTTGTGTTGCAGAACTGTCATCAGCTGACAATAATTGACTTGCCCATTTTTATCTGTACATATTTTATGAGTGATAGCATAACTGTGTGATGTTTTGTGTTCTAGGGTGTTTATTTGTACATTCAAAAACTGTCAGATATGTCAGATAGCAGAGTTGACAATTCTTCCACAATAATGTCTTTTAACACATCTTTGAACTTAGAATATATATTGATTTTCATTATAGATGATTTTTGAAAGGCACATTTTACTTGTTAACTATTATACGTGTATATCACTATTTATTGATTTTAATTGTAAGTTTTACATAATTCAGCCATTTGGCTGCGATGTTTTACTATTTTTGATTCAATAAAACCCATTTCTATCTATCTATATTATCAATATTCTGCATTTAGTTAATTCATTTATCTAATTCTTTTTAATTTTTTTACAATATTTACATCGGAGTCAGCATTAGACAAGTATCACTCTGTTGTATATTTGTATTCTATTGCATTTGTCTTGTGTATATGTTGTTTGTCACGCTATTTTTTGTACGAAGAGTGAAAATGAATAAATTTGAATTTGAATTGTGTTATATGACAGCATTAACAAGATCAGTCACACTTTATCGCATGGTACGATTTCTTTTAAAAATATGCATCCCTCATCGTGCATGATAATTACAAAATTCATGTAAAATCCTTTATTTATTATTCTGGTTTAAAACAATAACAAGTCATAACCATGACAATGGCAGAATAATTAATGGGATGAATAACAATGAGTTGGTGCGCCTGATTCATATGTTTGGTATTGTTTTGATTTACTTTGTTTTGTTTACATTTTAGGAAACAAAGCTGGTTAAAAGTAGGGGGCTTCAGAAAAGTTACATAATGGAATGCACATTATTTGATTGCTTGGTACTGTGTATTTGCGCTCGTAGTGAGTTGGATATGAATTTTGTTTTCAATGAAGTAACGACTTTTAGGGGGAAGGTGGGGAAAGTCGCAGGGGGGTCAAATTTATCACACCCCGGTCCCTTCCCCGTCAAGTAACGTAAGTTCACTGAGTCTTTGACAACAAGTTTTAGAGCAACATAATGCCACAGAGCAGTCTGCTATATACACACCAACACGCACACACAACACACACACACACACATCAACACACACACACAACACAAAGACAACACACACACATCACACACACACACACATATATATATATATTATATATATATATATATTTATATATATATATATATATTATATATATGTATATATATATATATATAATGTTTATTTTATTTATTGTTTCCTCACATATAGGGTGGATGGCCTTTTCAGTACACAGACTGATTTGCAAAGGGGTCCACAAATAAAAATATGTAAACTGGAAAAAAATACAAGTACAAAACATTAACCAATATAGAAATTACAAAATATACATATTGCATAACTGAAAATACATGAGATGACACCCCCCCCCAAAAAAAAAAATATACAAACACAAAATGTAAGATATAAATAAATGAATTTAAAAAAACGTGAAGCAGATCATTGCACTCAATACGACAAATATTGTATTGAAACATAGCAGGCATCATTGGATAAATAAAACCGAAAAAAACTATTGCACCAAAACAATAGTTAAATTATAAGAAAAAAAAATATATTACATCTGTTTATACTTTATTAAACTCCTTTAATTTGCTGAAAAATGTACCGAGTATTTCTATTCTACTAATGGGTAACGGAAGATTGTTGAACAAAACTGAACTGGAGTATAGGAAGCGTAGTGAGTTGGATATGAATTTTGTTTTCAATGAAGTAACGACTTTTAGGGGGAAGGTGGGGAAATTCGCACGGGGGTCAAATTTATCACAGCGGTCCCCTTCCCCGTCAACTAAGTTCACTAGCTTTGACAACAAGTTTTAGAGCAACAAATGCACAGAACAGTCTGCTATACACACACACACACACACACACACACACACACACACACACACACACACACACACACACACACACACACA
>JZLH01S0415972.1:45992-56304 GCA_001188425.1 Eucidaris tribuloides
GAGCAAAACAAAGCTAGAAAACAAGATCTTAAATAGTTAATTCCATCTTGAAAACGTGAATCCAATTCAATCAAAATAACATATTGAGTGTATCGCGAACCGTTTACGCACCAGGGTTGCTAACACTCAGGTACTATCGCGACCTGTTCGCCGAGAAGACAATCGAATTCCATACTTTACTTGAATGACAAATGTCGACTGAAAGTTCCTACCAAGACATTTAATCGTAAATGAATACACAGGAGAAGCAAATAAATGAGTTAAACTGTATGCTCTTTGAACATTGCGATTACAGAAAATATACAATTTGGAAGTTGACACATTAGCCGAAACAATCCAGTCCCTAGGTTAACCAGACCTTGATTTAGTCCCAGCCACTCCAGATAGTTAAAGAAAACCTTACCATGGTGAGGAAATGTCTCTGAGATACTCCTGCCTAAAATGCTCATATAAGAAAATATTTTATCGCACGTTAATAAGAAGATAGATTCACATGCTAGCTGGTGGTGGTTAATAAGAATTAGCGGAATATAAGCACCACCGCCTACTTGTTTAGTAGTATAGGTTTCTCCCTCGTAGAATAATTATATGCGGTGAACACGAACTCAGATCCCGCTTACCGGCTTAATGTAGATACAGGTCAGGAGTTCAATACTGAAAACTGTTTTGCAGTGCAGTCGAAGTATGCGTCGTCGTCGCGCATAGTAAAGACATCAAATATATAGTATACATAGTAAGTAGGTAGTATAGTATATAATAATTTATAGTAGCAGTGTGGTAGCATACTATGTAGTAGTAGTAGAGTAGTCAGGATAGCTAGTATAAGATATAGAAGTAGTATAGTATAGTAGTCAGAAGTGGTAGAGTAAGAGTATAGAGCTTGATTGGTCAGTTATGTAGTAGCTGGTATTGCAGTAGAATAGTATAGAATAGTAGTACTGTAAGACGTAGTAATAGGTGTCAATAATAGCAGTATAAGCATGGGGTAGGCAAAGTAGTGGTATAGTAGTAGTATAGTAGCCTTAGCTAGTAGCTAGTAGTGAGTAGTAGTAGTAGAACAGTAGTAGAGTAATAGCAATAGTAGTAAGAATAGTAGAATGTTGGCGTTGTACCTGTTATTAGTATTGGTGAGTAGCATATAAGCTAATTAGTAGTAGTAGTAGTAGTAAGTATAGTAGGTAGTATGTAGTAGTGTAGATATAAGTAATATTGCTAATAATATGGCATAAGTAAGTAGTATTTTAGACGAATTTATTGCCGTCTTGATTTCTCCGAGTTGCACTCAAACTCGCAATATCGCGCCTCGCGAGTGAGCTGGCTTACGCCCATGTAAACTTAAGAGCGGCCATCAGAATATAGGCCTCGAACCTAGACTTAATATAGTATAAATAAATGCACACAACACACAGAGTCAAACCCAACTATAAAACACTGACGATCTGAATACATTGTAATTCATTCAAACTGAATCAAATCAACTCAAAAATAAGAGAAATAACCAGGTGAGAAATTGCCAGGAGAACGCTCGAAGAGCTCACACATATAGAAAAATAATTCATTTTTGCACGTAATAAAGAGGTAGATTCACGTGAAGCGTATAGTGTATAATACAGAGAATGCGAATATAAGCACCCAAACGGCGCCTTGTTTCTTAATATAGTTTCTCTTTTTATAATAAGTACATGGTGGACACCTGAACCAACACGCTTACCGGCCAGGTAAGATACATGGCAGGAGTTCATACGTATAAAACTAGTTGTAGTGCATAGAAGTAGTCGTCGTCCGTCGTCAAACGTATAATAGTAGAGTAGTAGTTAGTAGGAAGTAGAGAGTAGTAGTAGTAGATAGGAGGCATCTATAGTAGAGTAGTAGTAGAGTAAAAGTATAATAGTAGTGGTAGTACCGACAGCATAAGTATAGTAGTAGGAGTAGGAATAAGTAGTAGTAGTAGAGTAAGATAAGTAGAATGTTATGGTGGTGTAGTATGGTAGAGTGGCAGCAAGCAGCATACAGTAGTATGTATAAGTAGTAGTATATAGTAGTAGTAGTAAGTAGTAGTACGTGACCAAGTAGCAAGTAGTATAGTAGTAGGTACTAATGAGGCAGCAGCAGCCGCAGTAAATAGTAGTAGTAGTCGTAGGAAGTATCAGTAAGTAAGTGGGAATAGCATAGTAGTAGATAGTATAGTAGTACGTGTAGTAAGCAGTAGTAGTATCGTGTATAGAGTGTTAGATGTAGCCGTGTTATTCCTTCTTTATCTGCGATATGTACTCAAGCTCGAATATCGCGCCAGCCGAGTGAAGATTGCTAACCCCAGTAAAATTAAGACCGACGAAAATACGCAGAACCTAGACTTAATAGTAGTAAGAAAGAAATAGTGACTAATTGTGTCTCCCATTGATCATATTGGATAAGAATCAACGGTGTGGGGAAAAAAACAGTTAAACACATGTTTACCCGTTACAAAACAATAAAATGTACATAATTATAATTCTTATCAGTAACCCGAAAAATAAAATCTCTGAACAAGCCTTCAATATTATTCCAGTTGCCGCTATTCACCCTTTGATTACTGAGGGCGATGTTAGTGGTTCACCATTCGTGAACTCGCTACCGATGCTAAACGAAGTAAAATACCCGCTCCACATTTCATGCTTTGTCACTGCGGAAAAGACTCACTTACACAAGTTTACCAATTTCTATAGTTACGGGATCAATTCACGACTCGAAAAGATGAAACAAAATGATAACCGGAATCATTGATTAACAAGTATTTTTATATGGTATTTCCCCTTGAAAAACAAATGAGAAGATACAATAAGCTCTTCACGAGTACTCCGTCTAGACATGTAAATAGTAACTTACAATGCAACGAATACTGTAGTATCGAGACGAATCGCGGCTCCAGTGATCGCAGGTAATATCCAATCCAAATTACAAATTGAGAGTCGCAATATGATCCCCACTGTTGTACCAGATGAAAGCAGATTTTCCAGAACACAATCAAGTACAAGACAGAAGCATCCACAGTCTGTTCAATTAGTAGAAGCCCAATGGTATAATGTATGAACCATCCCCAAGGGAAGAGTGTAGGACAGGTTTATCAAGGATAGAATCGTGGTTGAGCATATAGTCATGCAACAATCATCAATTGCAGCAAGATATGAGGAACTCCTAAAAATCCACAGAGTGTATAGGCTATCTCAGGTAGATAGCGTAATGAATCCACAAATGGTGGTCGATGCTAGTCCACAATATAACACGATATCTGAAGATGCGGGGTTTACTATCAACACATGTGACGTTTCAGCCTAAAGATGGACAGAAAATCGGAGCCATGCCAAAACATCTAATATATACTGGAAAGTCCGTACACTAGAAAGATCTATGATCCTTCTATAATATTAAAGAGTCATAACAAATAGGTTCCTCTTAAACTACTTCTCTACACTCTATACACTATTCCATTGCAGTAAAGAACATTGCCAAAACGGTCACTCGAACTCGCACGGACACTTCACAGTCAATACCTCCGTTATTATCTAATTAGGCTAATACCTCTGGGCATTACCATTTTTCTCTTAAACTACATGCCAGACAGCTCTCCCCATTGCAGAATAGTCTGGGCATACAAAAATATTTCAAATGGTTCATTTACCGCAGCGAGGCAATTCACTAGCCACATAGAATGGCATCTAATTAATGTGTCTAATTGAATGCTACGATATATAGTATCAACTTGTCAATAATACAAATTATAATCAAACATTATTGGTAGGAAATACATAAGTATGTCGTCGTCGTGTCAGACACCACTTGGCTCTTTGCTAGCCTGTGCAGGCGTTCAAACTGTGAAAGCCCAATAAGCGCACGTCTGAATAAATTGCAATTATGTGTGTAGCCCATGTAATCGTCTACCAGCCAGATGAATTTTATATAGCCATTCATATATACTTTAAATCCAAGTGGTGCTAGGGGAGTTGTATTACAGACTATAGCCGGAGACGAAAGCCATAATAAGTTGTATATCTAGGCTTTTTGTGTTTTATTTATCTGTATTAGCTACAAACATGATATGAATATCCTTCCGGTTGATTATCCCACTGTAATTATAAGATAAACAAAAGCTTACATGATATTGACTTTCAAGAGTTGTCTCGTCTAGCTCGTTTTATACTCTCATACATGTACTGGATACTCATTATGCAGTCGAAATATATCTAGAGTGGTGACTCTCTTTCAGTCTGTTGGGGCGCATAACTTATGGCAATAACTCTTCCAAAAGGGGTGAGTGGATGATCGAGGCATTCCAAGTGGTCGGTTGGTGTTGTAAATTACTGTCCCATTCTTGCGCTCAAACCCACCATTATGTCCACATAATATAAGATCAATTTATACTTTCAACGCTTCTGTGGGTTCTGTGAGAGACGTGAGCTGGCAGCAATAATCAAACAGTACCCTTCCTCACACACACACTATACAACACACCGTTTTCGAGCACCATGTATTCTGCAAAAGACAATCGATTGTAACTATAGCGGCTCTATTTGTTTAATTTCAACTGTAAACATCGATTTAGCAAACGTTTTGTGAAAGTTCGCCGACTCCCTGCTCCATTCCGAACCTAGCCGAATACTAAACGAGATTTGTTGCCGCCCTTATCTACTTGTAACACAATGAACGTCTCTATTTTACGCCATTTATCCACTCTCAAAAAAAATAATATTGTCTACTATTATACTGTTAACGGCAAACATAAATATGCCCAGCGCTTGCATACTCACTACGTAAACAACAATAATGAATCCAACGGCTCCTGAAGAATTACCCCTTGATGAACATTCACGTCCTTATCATTACAACCATCGTGAATGCGTAGTTTAACATTAATTTACAGAATACCGCTTAAACTGGGAATTATTTAAATGAGGCCTGCCATTCTTTCAATACCTGGGAAAAGTTAATTAAAACGGCATTATAAAGTCAATCACGTCGGATATGTCATAACTACCAAGGTTGTCATAAAACGACTTCATTATCAAACCACAATATTGATTTATTTACGTACAGAGTATCATTGAATGCCCGTGGAGTCTTTATTGTGTCAAAGTACTGCTATATTCAAAGCCAATTGAGGAACAGAAAAAACAAGCTCTACCGACGGAGATAGCCCAGGTCTCCGTCTATGGACCTGGGCAAATGCAGGGAATACGCAGGTTCGACAGGTTCGAAGTCCGTCGGGTAAACCACCCTTCAGGAATACGATTGCAACCATGGACTCCTATTGCCCAGAATCCCGCTAGTTTTCAATATTCCAGAGATTCGTTGGCAATATAATATGTCGTACCTATTATAGTCATAGAACAAAACAATTATAGAACAAAACCATTTAACAAACAGTTCGGTATTATGCCTATAAACTTACACTTTATAAGTAATTGATTTTAACAAATGATAAACATGATACAATGATCAAATATCCTGTGAAAATAAACGCTGTTGGTTGAGCAATGATTGCTGATTCAATAGTATAATGTATATATATTTGCTCCGACAAAATACTAAATTATTAGGTGATGTGTTTGTGAAGAAGAGAGAGAGAGAGTGGGTGTTGTATTGTAAATGGCTTTATTGTGTGTGTGTGTGGTTGTGTGGTGTGGTGTGTCGTGGTGTGTTGTGTATGTGTGTGTGTTTGTGTGTGGTGTGTGTTGTGTGTGTGTTTTGTGTGTTGTGCACTAAAGTGAAAACCCAATAATGACGCTGCATAATACGCGATTTCTGTAATGGCATACTGGATCACATATTATACGCCTATTTTTGCAGATTAATACAACCCCCCCCAAAAAAAAAAAAACAAAAAAACTCGCTCATGCTTTTCTTTTGTAATTCACATGTCTCGTGACACATCAAATGTAGTATATTATCTTATGTAGATAGACAAATTGGCTAGATTAATGTTTTATCGTCTCTATTCAACCCAAACTTTGATTTATCCGCATACATTTCTTGCCCTATTTAGACGAGTAATGTCTATAAAAGGCCTGTCTGTCACTGCTGATTCTGCTAATTGAGAGACAGCATCTTTTCAGATTCTTCCTTACCTGGTGAGTTTCCCTCTTAACCGTTTAACGCTCTCTGTAATCATTTACAATTTATGAATTCAACACGGCATATACGTAGACTTTTGACTGTGCCTGTCTCCGCATGTGTGATTTGGGGCTATTTTGAAGGAGTGTCTATCTCTGTATAATCTATTCACACTTAATTGTATGCACCGGTGTAACCCACTCCTGTACCATAGGCTGGTACGTAATTGTAGTGAGTCAATAGCGATTGTACGACTGGTATAAGTAGGTATAGTTTTTAAAAGTGTCAAACTTTGATATCTGAGCACATATAGTGCTAAATAGGACAAAACATCATGGCATTTAAAAAATATTGGGAAGATAGCTGCCCGTACTGCCCTGCTGGCAAGGAGTCATGGATACTGAGCTCGAGTATGCAATAGTCAGACTGACATAACACCTAAGTCTATGAGAGGCATCGAGACAAGATTAGGGAGAAGTACCAGGATCGATCTAGCCTTTTGAACATACCTCTTCGGCCAAGGCATTAGTTTAACCTGGACAATCTGGTAACAAGCTGATTTTCAGGCTAGGTCCAGGAATATGTCTAGAATAAAACTAAAAGTCTCATGAATCCTCCCTTGAGGTTTTCACATCCAAGATGGCGTCAAAATGGCCGCCAATTTCCTGTTTTACTGCATACCTTGGCAAGTAGTTTCACTAGTACTCACTTCAAATATCATAAATATAGCTTTGAAGACAACATGAATACTATATGAATTACTTATCCAGTAGATTTTGAATACACAACCAATTTAACTGCTTGAACCTGTAGAGAATCCAAATGGCGCCCAAAAATGCCGCACATTCCTGGTTTCCTATAACTTTGCAAGTAGTTTTATCATTAATAACACACTCTCAAAATATTAAATGTTGATACACCAAGAAATACAAGAACATACTATTCCGAGATTTGCAAATACACAAGAACCCAATAACTGCTGAGCTCTTCAGAAATCCAAATGGGGCCCAATGGCCGACATTTTCTGTTTTCGGCCATAATTGCAAGTAGTTTATCATTAATAACACTTAAAAATACTAAACATATGTTAGTACATAGGAATCAATGAAATATCATTAGTTATTTGAAAAAACACAAGAACCAATAAACGCTTGACCTCTCAGAAATCAAGGGTCCCAAAATGGCACTTCTTGATCTTTTTATTTTCACAACTCAATAGATCATACACACATTAATTTTCGAGCACACGAGGATTAAATAAAAGTATTCGCGCATTGAATCACCACACACCAATAAAAACACTTGAGCTCTTCCGAATACCAAATGGCACACGCCAAATGCCGTCTTTTGTTCTATCAAAACATCTGTACAGACAAGCTAGTAAAAAACACGCTCGATTTCAGGATACGTTAGAGATTTTAAAGTGATAGCTAAACATTGTTGGCCTTCAATTTAAAAAATTGTCAACTTTGATACTGAGCTACATATAGTTTGCAAATGTACAAATAACAACCCTAGAATACAAAGTTATGGAAAAGTTACACTGCCAATGCGAATTATGCATGATAAAATAAAAAAAGTCCATCATGCACGTAAACATTGACTAATTAAATTTTAAATTGCATTTACTTCAGAAAAGCTGATTCTTTATCAAAATATCCACCAACACCCAAGAGTTCACTGGACAGTTTGATGAATGATCAAACAAATATTGAATATATACTGTACATACATCCAAAACGGGAGTGACGTTATGTTAGCTACGCGACTTTATGGATGATCTAGAATGATTATGGGCAAGATATTATTTCTGTAACTTGGTCAATCATTTATTCAGATAGTGACGCTAAAAGAGGGTGATGTGAAATAAAGGGTAGAGAGGCCTCGGCGGTCAACATACTGTTATGTGTTTAAAGTATAAAGGCCGCTTGCAAGCCATGATTTATCCGCTATTGTGTGAATAAAATTATGCGTTGTTTTAAGCTTTGGCTTGTATCTGCATAGTTAGACCTTCCCCACCCACACCACACAAAGAGTCAAACACAACTAAAAACATGAGATCTGAAATAGTTGTAATTCAAGAAAACTGAATCAAATTCAATCAAAATTAAGAGGAAAACTTACCACGGTGAGGAAATTGTCTGGGAGATACTGCCTCTAAAATGCTCATAATAAGAAAATATTTTATACGCACGTTAATAAGAAGATAGATTCACATGATAGCTGGTAGGTTTGTGTAATAAGAGATGCGAATATAAGCACCAAACGGCGCCTATTTGTTTATTAATATTATGTTTCCCTTCTGTACAATAATTATTATGGGTGGGACACTGAACTCAGACACGCTTTACCGGGCTTATGTAGGATAAGGTCAGGAGTTCATACTGTAAAACTAGTTTTTGCAGTGCAGTAGAAGTAGTCGTCGTCGTCGTCGTCATAGTAGTAGTAGTAGAAGTAGTAGTAGTAGTAGTAGTAGTAGTAGTAGTAGTAGTAGTAGTAGTAGTAGTAGTAGTACTAGTAGTAGTAGTAGTAGTAGTAGTTGTAGTAGTAGCAGTGGTGGTAGCAGTACTAGTGGTAGTAGTAGTAGTAGTAGTAGTAGTAGTAGTAGTAGTAGTAGTGTAGAAGTAGTAATAGTTGTAATAATAGCAGTAGTAGCAGTGGAGGTAGCAATAGTAGTGGTGGTAGTAGTAGTAGTAGTAGTAGTAGTAGTAGTAGTAGTAGTAGTAGTAGTAGTAGTAGTAGTAGTAGAAGTAGTAGAAGTAGTAGTAGTAGTAGTAGAAATAGTAGTAAGAATAGTAGAATTGTTGCTGTTGTTACTGTTATAGTAGTGGTAGTAGCAATATAGTAGTAGTAGTAGTAGTAGTAGTAGTAGTAGTAGTAGTAGTAGTAGTAGTAGTAGTGTAGAAGTAGTAATAGTTGTAATAATAACAGTAGTAGTAGTGTTAGGTTGTAGACGTATTTATTCCGTCTTTATTTCTCCGAGTTGCACTCAAAGCTCGAATATCGCGCCTAGCCGAGTGAGGTTGCTTACCCCAGTAAATTAAGACGGAATAGAATACGGCTAGAACCTAGACTTTAATAGTAGTAATAAATAATGCACACAACCACACAGAGTCAAACACAACTAAAAACATGAGATCTGAAATAGTTGTAATTCATTAAAACTGAATCAAATTCAATCAAAATTAAGAGGAAAACTTACCAAGGTGAGGAAATTGTCCAGGAGATACTGCCTCTAAGATGCTCACAATAAGAAAAATACTTTCATTTGCACGTTAATAAGGAGGTAGATTCACGTGATAGCTGTATAGTTTGTGTAATAAGAGATGCGAATAATAAGCACCAAACGGCGCCTTTTTGTTTATTAATATTATGTTTCTCTTTTGTATAATAATTATTATGGGTGGGACACTGAACTCAGACACGCTTTACCGGGCCAGTGTAGGATAAGGTCAGGAGTTCATACTGTAAAACTAGTTTTTGTAGTTGCAGTAGAAGTAGTCGTCGTCGTCGTCACAGTAGTAGTAGTAGTAGTAGTAGTAGTAGTAGTAGTAGTAGTAGGAGTAGTAGTAGTAGTAGTAGTAGTAGCAGTAGTAGTAGTAGTAGTAGTAGTAGTAGTGTAGTAGCAGCAGTAGTAGTAGTAGTAGTAGTAGGAGTAGGAGTAGTAGTAGTAGTAGTAAGAGTAGTAGAATTGTTGTTGTTATGGTGGTAGTAGTAGTGGTAGTAGTGGCAGCAGCAGCATCAGTAGTAGTAGTAGTAGTAGTAGTAGTAGTAGTAGTAGTAGTAGTAGTAGTAGTAGTAGTAGTAGTGTACTAGTAGCAGTAGTAGTAGTAGTAGTGTACTAATAGCAGCAGCAGCAGCAGTAGTAGTAGTAGTAGTAGTAGTAGTAGTAGTAGTAGTAGTAGTAGTAGTAGTAGTAGTGTAGTAGCAGTAGTAGTAGTAGTAGTAGTAGTAGTAGTAGTAGTAGTAGTGTAGTATCAGTAGTAGTAGTAGTAGTAAGAGTGTTAAATTTTAGCCGTGTTTATTCCTTCTTTATTTCTCCGATATGTACTCAAAGCTCGAATATCGCGCCAGGCCGAGTGAGATTGCTTACCCCAGTAAATTAAGACGGACGAAAATACGGCTAGAACCTGGACTTTAATAGTAGTAGAAAGAAATGCAGTTGACTAATTGTGTTCTCCATTGGATCATATTGGTATAAATCACGCTTGTGGGGAAAAAAAAA
>JZLH01S0416072.1:6409-22843 GCA_001188425.1 Eucidaris tribuloides
GATCTTTTTGGGAAGTATTTGACGAGAGAGAGAGCGTATCTTTAGAGTCTGACATCTGCTACTTTTCGAACTGTTTTCACCTACTTTTCGCGTGGGCATGGTATCTGTTACATGTAGGTACGTAATTGCATGGCAAGATGACGCGCACCAAGATGGCCGACGGTGTTCCTCGTCGGTGCGCTTCACAGGCCAGCAGTAAGTGTAGAAGTAACAAGGACTCCATCAGCAAAAATTCCAAAAAAGAGGCCGAGGGCGCCTAAAACAGCCAAAAAGACCAAAACCTAATGGAGAAATGTTACTCCGCAGTCTGATGGTAGATAAAGGCTCTGACACAGGAACTGAATGTGAGCCTGCAGGTATGGTTTGTAAGGTTTGTGGTTTAGATTTCAATAATATATGATGATCAACTATGCAGTGTGAGAGATGTGAAGGTGGCCACACTGCATTAAATGTTCCTTGGTAATGGATGCCTCTGGTTTACGCAGATGTGAACAAGCCAGGATGGATGTTCATTGTATTGCCATAACATGTGATAGCAAAAAGCAATAGTTGCTATAAAGGACCTGACTGGGAGATCGAAGCAGATGGTGTGCTGCTTATGGAGAGATTTTCGGGAAAAACTTGACGTAATGCAAAGCGTATTAGAACAGAAAGCCGACAAGCAGCTGTGGACAATTCTTTCTGCTCGCTTGGCGTTGATTGGCACCCAGAAATATTTAGTGTTTGAAGGGGTTTCTGACACTGTGCGAACGCCGATATTGCTAACTTGTCTGAAAGATTTGGAATTGTCATGAAGAACCAGCCTGAGGATTGACAAGGAAGAGAAAATTAATAATTAAAGGGGTTCCTGAGCCGGCAGTTTTGATTACCACGATCTACTATTTCTCATCTGGTTGATTCATAGTTCATGATGCATGATTCATCTTCAACTGTAGGTACTGGACCAATGATTAAAAAATATCGTGAACAATTTATTTGACAGCTTTAGGGTGTAGATGTTGTTCCAAAAGCCATTCACCGTTTGGGTAAGAAGAAAAAAGAGATGGCAAGGCCCCGTGCTGTCAAGGTGGGATGCAAGCAGCTGGAGCGATGACAAGAAAAGTGTGTTACGCCAAGCGGGTCTCAGATCAGGACATTCAGCCTGAAGAAGTATGTTTGACACCAACAAGCGTTATTTATTTGCCCGGATATGACAATCTACAAAGAGAAAAGATTTTAAGCTACGTGGGACTGGTAGCGAAAAGTGACTAAGTGACCCAAACTGGGTCATCCGGGAAACAAATTGTTTCTAAAGACTGACTGTTGCCAACCTCGACGGAGGAGGGGGTGAGAAGGATGAAGGGCAGGATATAAAATCAGAAGAGTAGTTAAAAGCACGCACGTCTTAATTTATATTTTGCAACTCAGCATCAGAAGCGAGTAGCACTGCTGTTTACGTACTACAAGTCATACGCATTCAGGAAGCCTAATAGTTTGGATTGGTTTTTACGGACACTTCGCAACAGGCAAGCGAGCAGCATTTCTGATTCCAAATAAATCGCGGCGAATCGCAATATGATGTGACTGTTGGTATCAAGCTTGTACCACTTCACGTAGTGTCGCCAACAGAGCGACCAGCACTTCTTCAATTCGCACTCTCATATACAAGAAGGGGAAAGAATTCAGCGCACTTAAGATTGTACATTATTGAATGCTTTCAGCATAAAAAACAAGTAATGTTGAGCTGAAGATTCATTTATTTTGAAACGGACATTGACGTTTGTGCACTTACGAGACCTTGGCTCGACAGTTCTGTTAACAGCTCGCTGAATTTACGCCTGATGACATATGTATGTTTCCGGCAAGATAGAAGCGCTGGCATTTTTACGGTTGATGGTTTACCTATACAGAACCTGAGGGTAGAGCGTGGAGTCTTTGCTTTTAGTTAAAAGAAATTTGATATCCGACACTATACTAAAGGTGACCCAAGCTGAAGTGGTCTGGTGTACAGTTCATCCTAGTTTAAAGACCTGAATTTTAGTAGGTGTATATACAGGACCAGAGCGTTGGCGGTTGAGCCAAACCTTCAGACAATTTGCAACTATTTCTAGCATGTCAGACAATGTGATCTTGAGTTGGAGATTTAACCTTCAGGACTTGAATTGGGCGTAAAAGTGAAGCTCATACAAACACTGTCTGCATATTTTCTTCATGTATGAGGAACAACATGCTTTTCCAACTAGCTGAAAGAACCAACGAGAGGATCTGAACATTCTTGATTGGCATCACTCGGTTCAGTAATTTGGATTCTGATTCATTCGAGTTCAGTTTGGTGACAAATTTAGGTGCCAGCGATCATTGGTAGGTTTTACTGGACTGCCCGGATTCCTGCTCCACGATATAAGCTTCTTTCGCGAACGTAAGTTTTTCTTTATTTCAAGGGATGTATCTGCATTTTCAGAGGAGTGTGAAAGCTTAACCGACTGGGACAAAATGTTCGCCCTGTAAGCCCTCGATGCCAATGGGGACATTTCAAAAACACAAATACACCGAGACTGAGAAATAATTTCCAGCAAGTTTATTAAGTTCAGGTCAACGTCACAAACCATCCATGGTCTTAAACTTTAAATCTGCTGAGGAAAGCCAAAAAATCAAGCGGCTGCAGCTGTAATAGCTAGGAAGTCAGGACTTCATGACCTCATCATTTTTTAATGATCATATTTAATCAAATATCATCATTCAAGCTCGATATAGTATTGTGATTAAACAGGCCAAGATGACTTATGAAGCAGATTAATAAATCCCAGATTAAACTTGAGCCTAAAAAGTTTTACAACCTATGCTCGTCACTTTTCCAGATCATCGGCTAACAGTTGGAGAGTTTTAGAAGCTGAAGGCTGTGAAAAATAACTGATGATCAAGGAAAAAAGCCGAAGTGTTAAATGACTTTTTTGCTTAGCTTACTCAAACCTGATGTGGCTGACCAGATATTGTATTGTACCCTTGTCAACTATAAATTGATGATTGTGCGATTTTTGACTATACAGATTTCTTGTGACAGATTAGAGGACAAGCTTATGTAGGACGTCATAAGTAATAAGGCTGTGGGCCAGATACAGGGATTCACAGTCAACGTTATTAAAGAATGTTCCAATTTTAAACAAGCTTTGTGATACATTATTGAGCAATCTTTACAATCAGGGCAAATACCCAAGGACTGAGGGATGCCAAATTATAACGACCTCTTTTCAAGCAAAGGATCTCGTCATGTCCAAACAATTACGCCAGTTTCGCGCTCAGCTTAGTCAAGGTGGTCAAGTTATTGGAAAGGAATATATACATCAACTGATGGAGTATGCTTTGCGCGAACAATTTTCGATTTCGATGTTCTTCAACATAGGATTTCATTAAGCAGTGTTCTTGTGTTACTCAACTTTTAAATGTCTTTTCGATTGGACCAAAGCTTATGCATGACAGCAATGGATGTTGACGTTATTTATCTTAATTTCGTAAGGCCTTGATGTTGTAACTCATAGTCTACTTTTTAAAGCTTAGTAAATATTGGGGATACGTGGTAATGGTTTTGAACTGGATACAGTGATTTCTTAGTGAGTCGTCGACAAAGAGTGATTAACTGAGAAATGGCATTATCACATCCTGGAGGAAAGTGGACAAGCGGTGTTCCTCAGTTCCATTATTGGGACCGCATTAGTTTTTTATTTTAACGTGAATCGACATTCAGCACTGTATAATATCACTGCAAGATGTATTGACTGAACGAACCAAGATTTATGTCAATAGTTCAGCTAATTCTCCGATTAGTGACACATGCTCAGATCGAAGCGGAACCTAGATGCTCTTGCTTGCGTGCGCTCTAAATTGTGCAATTGGATTTGTAATGAGATAATGTTGCTTGTTCTTCGCATCACGTGCTGCTTTTGATTATCATTACTCCTTATAAAATGGCCAGTGTATTTACAGGAAGTGACAGACAAAGAAGATTTGAGGTATCACTATTAGTTTAATCACCTTTCTTCTACCAAGGACATCCTCAAGATTATAGTTTAGAAGCTCACCGAAAGTTGCCTATGTTTCGATCGTTGTTTTACTGGTTTGGATGGAGACGAAGATTACTATTCTATATCAATCTTTATTCGACCAGCGTTGATACGCATCTACCGTTTGGAGCCCCTTACAGAAGACATTGTATTTTAGAGAGGTTCAGACACGGGATGTTACGTCTTTTAGAGTAACGATATCAGTATTGACTCTCTGCAAGAGAGGAGACGAGACTTTGGACCTCATCGACAGTATAAGTTTTCTTGAATGCGACATATATATGCGAGATCGAAGATACGTTTTCTCCTTTCCACCGAAAGATAAATATATGTATCCATCTCAAAAATTATTTCATCGACGACCAGACCTAAGTTGGCAGCGTCAATTCTACTCGACTACGAGTGTTAATAACTTGAACTCATTTACCTGAACATATTTAGCACCAACTGTGGGCTACGTTTAGAGAAGATTGAGAGCCCTTCCTTATGGCAGAGCTAAATCATACCAAGTATACAAAGTAAGAAAGAGTAGAACAAAAAAAAAAACCAGTTTATTCAGCGAAAAATAAACAAAAACTAAACGGCAGTTATATAGAGCAAAACCATCTGTTTATTCCATTTATGGAAACAATGTATGACGAATCTAGCTGTCTCATCAAATTTCCCAGAAAGTCGATAAGTTTCTTAAGTGAGAAAACTCAGTTTTATCGCCATAATACTTCAGTTATCTATTGAATATATATCGTATTATAACTTATTTGTTTTAGTACCCGATTTTCGTGAAAGTTATATCGATAACACTAAGTTATCGAGTGTCAATAACTAAGCTTTCGGTTGGAAGTCCTATATATTATCTAAACTGGTCTTATATATATAGGTGTACATTGTAAAAGTTGTTCTTAAGAAATGTGGCAAAGATGCGTTCAGAAATGTATCATATATAATATTAGATATTATATATTCTAGTCTATCAAATCGCAAACGATTTGCGTTGCGATTCTCTATCTCTGACCGTTTAAAATAGCAATGTATAGTGTGTAAAGTATACGTATGTCTGATGTGATAATAGCTTTTACGGCTGTACTGTCAATAATAATCGTTTAGTCTCCTAATACACAGTCGTTCGTCCCAGAAAAGGAAAAAATTTCCCTCTATTTCACAGGGATAATCAACCAAAATCAAATTTTAACTGGAATTAAGTTTATATATTTTAGGATTGCAACTTAATTTTGCTAGTTTCTGTACAAATTCTACAGGTCTCGCTTTATTGGTTCTTTTATTATTTTGCAGCTGCCTTTCCAAACATTCCAAGTTTGATAAAAATTAATACACACAACCTAAACCATACTTTAGTCCACACTTCAAATAAAATGGATTCTCTAACGACTGTTGATTGTTTTTTGTTCTACTTTCAAAATGGACTTATTCAAATCAGTTCTAGTTCCACTTGTCCTTGGGTGGTTGTTTTCATAGAGGGTGAAGCACACCTTGTAACTTTTATTGTCCTCCCGCCCGTTTCTCCTCCCCCCAATTTCCATCCTCTCATATATGTGTACGTCAAACTGAAGGGCCACATAATCTACCTATATTTAGACTGTGATTTTTTCACAAACTTAGAAATAAAATCGCACTTCCTAAATATGACCTCTAAATCCAGCATGATACTGATTTTTCGATTTAATTCAGCATTCTATTGAGGATTTGGGCGACAGCCGTGTATTAACACAAAGTAAAACAGAAAATGTGTCACTTCCAATTGAAAGTTTTTTAAAACACTTTGAGCCGCCATAAAAGACCGATCAGCAAGTCAAAGTGGAATACCAAACTAGCATTTTACATACTGACAAATTCATTATTAACCCCAAATTAAATCACGGACGACAGGCCAGTCGCATCTCGCATAATAGACAAGCATTGCGCGAGAGCACAAGTCTACATATACATGGCTCACACTAAGAAAATAGATTTCAATTTGCCAACCTTTAAGGTGCAGACCAATGTGATACTAGGAGTACCTTTCTGACAAGGGCTGTTATTGTGTTATCAAAAGAAAATATATCCGATACCATTTGTTATATTAATTATTGTTGGTGATTTTGCAGAAATTCTGCATTGTTATTGTCTTTTCTGGGTTTTTAGCCATTATTATATTGATGTTCAAAATTATTGAAAATTGTTGGTATTTCTTGACATTATTAATTTGTTGAAAATGCCAGACTTAGAATAAAATCAATCAATCAATTAAATTGGACCATAAATAATAAGAAATAAAGAATAACTCTTATTTACTATAACCCAGATATACCACTTCAGTTCAAACAGACTACTCGTCCACAGCGGGCCCTGATTGACATAAACTTGTCATTACCCTTCTCGTAATTCTAGAAAGCCGAGCCAAAATACAATTTTGTTTAAGTGCTTTGATATAACCCGACTTAGGCCTCTAACCGCGACTTTCGACCGTGTTATCGTGCGCTCAAACCTAGGTCATTACGCCGGCAATTCATGGTAATGAAGGTGTTTATTTGCCCACCTGATTGTAGTTGAAAGTGCACACTATGTTCTACCTTTAAGGTGCAAACGTCCTATTAGTGAAAGAATACACCCAAAAGGCGTGCTAAAACTTGTACCCGTCATGCAGTCGGGGCGACATTATAAAGGCTGTGAGAGGGCAAATTTGCCCCGACTACCGCGCTGGAATGGCTCTGAACCTTTCTCGCCCCATTGCGCCGCACATTTATTGTAAACTTGATGAATACCAAATGATTCGTGGGCAAACGGAGATTGTGCAACCATTGAGGCCAACAAAGTCTGTCAGTTTAGGTATTTATTTAATTTTCTGTATTTTCTTGTAAATAAATGTACCTACACCTCCCTCAAGAGGTTCATCTATTTAACCCCTCTTTTTCTTTCCCTTCCTAGTTGATTGATGGAAAAATCAAAATTTCACATTCATTGGTTTTCCAGATGAGAGATATATTTGCATCGTTGCATTATAATGTGCGACTAATTCACTCTCATATGCAATAAAAAAGTGAGGATTAGCAGTTGATCTGAACAGGTGAAGTTTCCATATGAAGTTCCCCTCCATTATGCTAAAGTTTGTATCGTCAACATTAAACATTTTCCCACACTATTGATTTATGTGTCAGTCCTGTTCAGAAGTCGGCGGATGTGTGTAGCAGATTTGTCAAACACGAAAGTGTTCTGTTGTTTTTCAAATACTCTCTCCTGTACACTCATGCTCTAATATTTTAGGAACATTTTAGAACGTTGTCATTTTTTTCGTGAACGGGACATCTGAGATTAATAGTTGCTCAACCCAGAGTGAAACAATAAACATAAGAATTTCAGGAATGTCTGAATATTTTGTAGTCCGACTCGACACTGAAAACCTTGTTTATTATGGCAGTATTTTGTTGTTGTTGAGTCAACCGTTGGTGGCTTACGCGCGTTATTAGACTTGTAAGTAAGACATTTCTGATGTTTTTCAATTTAATGATTAGTGACATTAGCCACAAACTTATCAGCTTTTTATTTACTTCAATTTCATATTTTCTTCATTAATTTTTGTGGATAAAAAAATGTAATTGTTATTGCGCTTCAAACGTATTTAGTTTTTAATCTTAGTCATCTCAGGAAATCAAAATGTTCACATTACTCGTTTTTTTGAAATAAACACTTGTCTTTCGAAAATTTTGGACATTATAGCGAAAAAAAACTTAAATATCAACAAAATTCCATAATTATGAGCATGAGTGTACTATTAGAATATATAAGAAAAATACCATCTAGATTACAAGAAGAGGTTGAAAGCAGTGCATATAGTAAAATTTATGTTCTTCTGCAAGTACTCAATCTCATCTCATAAAGTGATAGGCTAACTAGGCGAGCTTCAAAAAATTGTCAAATTTTGAATTATCTGAACTAACATAGTAGTGTTTGCATATTGGACAAAATAAACACCCTTACATAGAAAGTTTGGAAAGTTACACTTCCAATGGCAAGTTATGCAATGAATAAACGATTACAAAACTACGGCGAGATTAATAGCCTAGGTGTACAACAGTAAAGTCTACTAGAGAAAATGGGCAGTCGGTGAATCCGAGTCAACTTACCGATTTTCCTTTTTTTAAAGGCACTAAATAACTCATTTATGAAATACAATTTTTTCAGGGCGTCATTTTTAGACCTTATCAAAGACATGGTAGCATGGGTAATCGTGTAGCCTCATTTTTTTTTCAACTGTGTTAATGTTAGCAATACCTTTAACCCTTACCTCCTTTGTGTTCTCCAGTAGTCAGTGCTCACAAAGCTTGATAGAAACAAGACTGTTTTCGTAGGACTTGGTGATCGAGGCGAGGTTAGCGTCGAACTCCGTTGCCTTGTGTTATTTTTCTTTTTTTACAGTTCGCGTGGAAGACCTTGGGCGCTCGTTCCACGACCTCTCGCGCCGAAAACGCCTGGATAGCAGGTATCACCGATCAGGGTCCAGTATTGTGGACATTTGTGACACACATGCCTCGGAGCGAGAAACAACAATTGAAACGACCAGCACAATGGCTTCATTTTGGCTACAAGCAAGAACAAGCAAGGAAAAGTTAAAACGATGATAATAATGATGAGGATGATGACTGATGACGACGATTGCATGATGACGATGATGATGTGATAATGCATGAAATAACAATCAAGGAGAATGAAGAAGAAAAGGGCGCTGCGGTGTAATGAAGAAGAAAAAAAAAGAAAGATAAAGAAGAAGAAAAAGAACACGAAGAACAAACAAAGAACAAGAAAAAGCAAGAAAACAGAGAAGAACGAGAGCAAGAACATGGAAAATGATATTAATGTAGTCGTCTCAGATTAGGCCTAATAGTTGGTGGTGGTCGGTAGTAGTACGTAGTAGTAGTAGTCAGTAGTAGTCAGTAAGTAGTAGAAGCTTGAGTAGTAGTATTAGTCAGTAGCAGGGTTGGCCGGTTAAATACGGGCGGTAAATTACCGGGTGGTTACAATTACCGCGTATTTACCGCGTAAAGTACCGCCTGTGCTATTTTAGACAAAACGGCCGGAAATACCGGGAAATTACTGGGAATTAACTATAAAAAAATTACTTCTTGGAAGGATACTCATAAATGTAGAGATTGCTTGCTTCAGTTAAGTGTGCACTTCAACCACAAAATACAACAAAAACTAACTAGTGATGGTGGGGAACAAGCGGACTCATTAATGATTGGTGGACAAATATTTCTACACAGCCAAATCAAGTACAAAATGTATGGAAATTTTAAAATCACCTGCTTTTATTTCAGATTTTTTCTTCATCATTTTGCAGTCTGCCAAATATACTGACTTGCTCTCATAAATCCAGTTTCACTTAAAATACGCACACCCATTGACAGAATGTTGATTTTGACCTGTCATATCTCAGCAAGATGAGCGCTGCACCCCACAATGTAACACCTGATCTGTACAGTGTAATATATTGACAGTATGTGGAAATACCACTATAATTAAATTGATCAAAACTCACAAGAGCTTTTTCAGAGTCTTTTTTCATCTGAATTATAAGTTCAAGATGCGTTGTTGTGTAGACAGAGCCAAATGAACTGCATTTAATGGCCTTCATGGTTGACCTTGCTACAACTTCAAGAGTACATGGTAAGGTATTGCCACGTTATTTTCCCAGTATTCTCCCAGGTATCTTCCCAGTATTTCCCGTTTTCCCAGTATTTCCAGTACATTCCGTATTTCCTAGATATTTCCGCCTGGTGGGAAAATACAGGTTTTCCCGGGAAATGCCGAGTAGTATGTAGTAGAAGTAGTAATAGTGGTAATAGTAGAAGTAGTTAGTAGAGTAGTAGGAAAAGTAAAATATTGTAATAGTAGTAGAAGTAGTAGCTAGTAAGTCAGTAGTAGTAGTGTATAGTAGTATGAGTAGTAGTAGTAGTAGTTAGTAGTAGCTAGAGTAGTGGTAGATTAGTATAGTGTCAGTCAGTAGTAGTAGTCAGTAGTAATAGTAGTATTGTAGTAGTAGCTAGTAGTCAGTAGTACGTGGTAATAGATAGAAGTGTAGTGTAGATAGTTAGAGAAAAGTAAAATTGTAATAGTAGTAGATAGAGTAGTACGGTAGCAGTAGGTAGTAGTGGGTAATAGAGTAGTAGTAGTAGTAGTAGTCACGTCGGTAATATGAGTGTAGTAGTAATAGTAGTAGTAGTAGTCAGTAGTAGTTAGGAAAAAGTAAAATAATTAGTAATAGGTAGTAGACTAGTAGGAGTGTATAATAATCAGTAGCAGAAGTAGTAGTAGTAGTAATGAGTAGCTTAGAATAGATAAAATTTGTAATAGTAGTAGGTAGTATAGTAGTGGTAGTAGTAGTAGAAGTTAGAGAATACTAGTATAGTAATAGTGTAATAGAGTCGTCGTACGCACTGTACTAATAAAAGTTACAAGTACTAGGTTACAAGTAATTGGTAGTGTAGTTAGTAGATGCCGTAGTAAGACAAGAGTAGAAGAAGTAAAAGTCAGTAGTAGTGAGCAGCTGAGCAGATCACGGTAATAGAAGTAGTAATAATTGTTAGTAAGATAGTTCACAATTGTGCCCACTTTTACTACCAACTCCTCTGTAAAAGTGGCACAATTGCAATTCCACCTTTTGTTGTTTACAGCATTTATTCAGATTGAAACAAGCAAATTTGAACTGACAAAGCATTGTGAAAGCTATGACTTTGCCTTTGACGTTGTGTATGCATTCATGTCACAAGAGTGATTTTGTAGTTTTGCCAGAGAGGGCGGTTTTTACTTGCACACTTACTTTTCAGACATGCTGCAGCACGTCTCGAAAAAATTGCCCCTCATAGTAAAAAGCGCCCTCTTTGACAGTTAGAACAATGTTGTCTACTTCCTATAGTACTTTTAAGTACGTTGAAGATAAGCTTAAAAGGTTTTAAGTAATGGTTCAACCGCTGAAAATGTGCGAGGGTTATTATAAAGTTATAAAAAACGTTGGGGTGACTTGGGTGACTTATCAAATTAAGAAATCAACTCAACCTGTTGTAGTTGTAGCCGACAGATTGATGAGATCTCAAAAAGTGGAGCAGAATTTGGTGTTCTCTGACTTATATAGACCTTCTGTTTTCTTTATCTGCAGTCCACATGTACAAAACATTATAAGTATAATAACCAATAAATCGGATTAGTTTATTAATCCTCATTAACACTAATACTTCCAAGCTATTTGCAATTACTATCAAGTAACCAAAATAAGCTTAGTTTTTTTGGTAACGTCATTAAAATTACAGCTCAAATCCTACTAAGGTGTTAATTTGTCCATTCAAACACTATCATGTATAGGTCAGATATCAAAGTTTACCTTTTTTAAATGGGGATTCCACAATGTGTAAAAGTGTTTTTAATATCCGCAGAATTTTGTTGGAATCTTCAACACTGTTCAATCTTGTTATGTAACACATGGTAATTGTTAACTTGTGTCAATAAAAATTAATCTTAATTAATTTGATCTATACATATATCGGCCTATATTGATAAACATGAAAATGATATAATCATAGATACCAAAGATGATATTTATGTAACACATTTTCCGATATTTCTGTGTGAATATATGAAAAGTTAATTTCCAAAAGGGAGTAGACCCACTTTTTACCATGCTTAAAAAATGAGGTTATTCTAATTCACCCATATTGCATTTTTTTCTGAGTAAAATCCACCTAACCTTATACCCCTAAAATGTGGATCTAAAAACAACATTTTGAAAAATGTGCGAGTTTTCATTTTTAAATATAATTTTATTTTCATGATTTATTTTTTAGTTTTTTTTTTTGGGGGGGGGGGGGAGGAGATGATCCCCTTTTGGAAATAAAACAGAATGGACGTAGACATGTTGGAAGTCATTTTGTTGGCCTCTTTATCACTGTGTTTGCGGGAATTTCAACTTCCCTTTTGTTTCATCTTGTAAAACTAATATGATCGTATTGATTTTTGATGAAATATGGATATACCACATTGAAAACAACTTATTTGTAGGTAGATCCTATCCTATTTTGATAAAAGTAGGGGTGCTTTTGAATTTATTATCTTGACCTAACAAATTACCCTACAATGAGAATGTGAAATCACACTTGAAAAAAAAAAATCTTTGATATTTCATGTTTTTAAAATACATTTTTTTGGGGATTGTTACCCACTTGAAAATAAATTAAAACGGGTGTACTTTCTTTTTGAAAATAAAGTCATTTTTCTTGGTCATTTTCTAACAACTTTTGGGTAGATAATTGAACTGCTCATTTGTGTCATCAGAGGGATACTATATTGTATGGATTTCGACAAAAAGGTCACATTTGATGTGAGGTAGGAAGTAGAAACAAACTCTTCAAATGTAAGCTAACTGAGACCCGTATCCAAGGGGTTGCTTAGGCTGCATTCACACCTCTTCCCCCTGAAGTCACAAAGGTCTACTTTGCTATGCTCATTTGTAACATCATGTAGAAATACTGAAATTTTATGGATTTTGACAAAAAGGATCACATCTGATGAAAAGTGGAAGTACCCCCTTTTGGAAACAAACTATCTGTATGTATATAAGTTAAGTCAGACCCAAAGCAAAGAGGTTGCTTGGGCTCCATACGCCAACCCCCCCCCCCCGTCGCAAATGTACGTGGATTCATGAGAAAAATGTATGGCTAAGGGAACTGCAGGCTCTCTCCTGTAGTGCAAATCTGTTTCTATTAAAAAAAAAATCAGGGTAAACAGATAACCGGTGCGAGGTATAACTAGCACAGGAGTGGATGTTTGCCGAATTCATGTTTCATGCAATGTCAGATCCAGTGTGCGTAAAGATTTGTTACCGGCATACCACTGTGATTATTTTTTCCGTGCTCATGACTCTGTAAATACTGTATTTGAATAGAAAAAATAAATGATTCATATTGCCAGAATGCTCACAAATACTGAACATTGGCTCTCAACTTTGAACGAGTATATGATAAACCGAGGTTTATGGGTAAGGATTTACAAATTTCCCTAAACCTTCACTTTAAACTCGTGCGCAGAAAGTACAAGAAAAAAAAACCCACAGAGACAACCAATAGACTTGAAACAGAGATGTGAATTACCTGCGTTAAGAAAGGATCTCATCTTAACAATATTGTTTTTTTCTTTTGTGCTTCATTGTTTACGATGCTATATATTATGTAACTATGTATACATAACAGACCTTGTTGTTGAGTTAGGCTTTTATACATGTAGATAATTATTATCCTTAATAAAGTAGTTAACGAAGCATTATCTAGATTAGCAAGTTATATGTTATTATAAGAACAAACAGACTTTGAAGTCTACACTCCCTACTCAAAAGTATTGCAACATACACTATAACGCATGCATTTTGAGTTGAAGGGGTCTTTCTGTATTGATGTCAAATTGAAGTTTATTATTGGAAAATAACAAATTATTGGAAAAGAAATCAATGAATACAATTCCTCCTTTCTTCTCAATGGCGGAGAGGTTATCAAATGCAGGCGCACCCACGAGAGAGGGGCTGGAACATAAAAATTCAACATTTTTCGCCTCCCTATAGGGGTGGGGTGTTAATTCACACTATCGTCGTAAGTCGATATCATATTTGCCGTCAAACGGTTTTGATGGCTTGAAAAGACTTCCTACAAAGAAAAAATGTTAATATGTTCCTTTGGAACTGTCTCAGAAAGAAGACACCACGCCGCGAAGAAGAGAGCGCCTCCTATCTTCATAAGACAGTGATATAGGAGAATAACGCTACTAATTCAAGATGATGGTCTTCTCTCCACATTATTGTATTCAATGTACTGAAAAGTCGCATGACAATAAATTTTAGGATGTTTACAATAGTAAACCGCCTTTAGAATTCTGAAAGAATAAGAAATTAGAACTTGACGAGGTCTTTTCTGAAATATGAGGTGTATCCTCCTTACCACTGTCTTATGAAGATAGGAGGCGCTTTCTTCTTCAGGGCGTGGTGTCTTCTTTCTGAGACAGCTTGAAAGGAACATATTGTAATTTAAGGTTTGTAGGACGTCTTTCCAAACCATCAAAACCGTTTGACAGCAAAAATGAAATCGAATTACGATGCTAATGTGAATTAAAACCCCAGCCCAATAGGGAGGCGAAAATGTTAATTTTTTATGTTCCAACCCCTCTGTTGTGGGTACGCCTGCATTTGATAATCTCTCCGCCTTGGAGAAGAAAGGAGAAATTATATTCATTGATTTCTTTTCAAATTATTTGTTATTTTCCAATAATAAACTTCATTAGTACATCCTTATAGAAAGACCCCACCAACTCAAAATGCGTGCCTTATATTGTATGTTGCAATACTTTTGAGTAGGGAGGGTACAAACTAATATTCATATCCACCACATGGTAATATTGACTCTTATTAAGCACACACGTCAACCCATTCTGAGCACAAGAAGAATTAATCGTATTATAGAATAAGCCTTGAATTTCATCTCATACAAATACAGTATAAGAGTTTTACGGTACTTAATGGATGCTTGTGTTATACAGGGAAATACATTTGAAAATTTAGTTACCATATTACATTTTTTTTAAATTCAAACAGGTGTTGACCTGATTGACTTGAAGCAGGAAGCGAAACAGATCTAGTCCTTTGGTAAACTGTCAAGTCTGTTTAGGATCACCGATTCACCGACTGCCTAATTTGGCCAAGGATTTGGTTTCTTAGTTTTACTTTGGTATAAGGTATATTGTGTATGAAGTGAATGGATTGGGTGAGGTTTTATGTACGTAGCGAATAGAAGGGTGCTTTGTACTGATTCTAAGATAGTTAAATGTTTCTAAATTTACTTTAAAGTTTGTCATTTTTTCGTATTTTTCACAGATTTTACTGGTGTGCCAAACTGATCTTTATGTCGCTATTGGAGGCGGCTTCCTTTCGGCGTGGAGTTGCCCTTTATTATTTCATATACCATTGACATAAAATTTTTGTACGCTTCAAAAAATAATAATCCAGTAAAACGCTAAAACATTCCTTGGTATTTAAAATATGGTACTTTTTGTAACGTTGTGGAATTCCAAAATTTTTCAACGTCTGAATTCCACCCCAGCTGCGTTTATGTCGCTTGCGTGTAAAATTTAAAAATGTATATTAAAAAATGGATGATAAACCATCACTGATTTTTCAAATCAGTAAACATTATGACAATCTCAGATTTTCCCAGTGAGACACCTAGGTGAGCCAAGTAAAGTATGTGAACTTTGTAACACCCAGAAACGTAGTCACAACATTTTCATGCGAGTATGAGTGTGTTATAGTTAACAATTACGCAGTGTTTGGTGTTAGGTGGTACCTTTTCTCAAATTAAACAGTTGTTCTGACATTTTCGAAATATTGCACATTTCGTCACCATATTTTTGTGTGAGCTCATTTTTTTTTATTTTGGGCTGAGTTGTCAGCATATATTTTCCACTAAATTATGTAGTGTGGTAAGTGTAGAGAAAACTCCAATTTATTTCCACCATAATGTAGAATTTAGTTTTGTAATAAATTGTTACAGCCTGTATTTCATAAAATTTCAGAATTTCACAGTTATTATTGAAACTGTCATGAATTTACAGTGTTAAGTGTAATTGCATTCTTACAACAATCATCAAATCTTCGTACAAGTTTTATGAAAAAATGGGCTGTTGGAGCTTGCAAAATTTGTGCAGGATGCTAAAAAGTTTTCGACGTCTTCATTCCAACCTACTTGCTTCTACGTCGCGTGCAGATAAAATCTCTAAAATCACCTTGGAAATATTTGTAATAGATGACAAACCATCCCTTATTACTTGATATTAGAAAAAGTAATGAAAAATTTCAGATTCTATATCTGTATTCATATAAGTACATTATTTGAAACATCGCTCGAAACTCTTGGAGTACAAACCAGTCTGTATTGATTTATTGTTACTTTCGAGAATTCATTTAGGGTATAGTCACACATTGACGATTTAGCCAACGTATGCCGACGTATGAAAAATTTGGCGAATACGTCGTCATACGTTGAAAAAGTTATAGGTAAGTTTTGTGTAAGTTATGTGCACGCTGAAGCACGCTGAAGCACGCTGGACAAATTTCGACGATTTAGCCAGTGTGTGCCGACGTATGAAAAATTTTGCGAATACGTTGTCATACGTTGAATAAGGTATGGGTAAGTTTTGTATAAGTGTTGCATAAGTTGTGTGTACGCTGAAGCACGCTGGTATACGTCGTAGTACGACGAGTTTCGTCGAAAAATTTTGTGCAGGCACAAAATTTTTCGACGTATGTCAGCGTATGATCATACGTCCCGCATACGCGGGCCATACGTTGTAGGTAAGTTATGATGTCGTTTACATT
>JZLH01S0416084.1:0-18125 GCA_001188425.1 Eucidaris tribuloides
ACAAGAGAGAGGAGAGGATTTCGGAGGTGGTGAGTGAGAGTTAACACATGTTCTGAACTAAACACATTAGTTAAACATTGGGAAATTAACATGTATGACATGTAAACATGTCAAGTGTTTAGTATACATCTTTGAATTCATTATGAAAATTAAGACACATGTTCTGAAACTAAACACATTAGTTAAAACAACTTGGAAATTAACATGTATGCATGTAAACATGTCACGTGTTTTAGTATAGTCTTTAATTCATTTAGAAATTAAAACACATTTTCTGAAAACTAAACACAGAAATGACGAATAAACGTGTCGCAGTGTTTTTAATCTGTCACAGGCGAATAAACTGTTCTCAGTGTTACAAATTAACAGTGTGTCGTGTTTACTTTTTGTTCAAGTGTTTAGATCTTAAAACATAGTGGGTGTTTATTGGACTTTGAGTTTGTGTTTAGTATTTAAACAATTGTGTGTGATTACGGAGTAAAACATTTGGTTGTTTAGTCTATACACAGTATAGATTTTTATTTTTAAACATTTACAAACATTTAAAAACTAAACATGTTTTTTTTATAAACACCTTGGGCGTGATGAATACTAAACACAGCATGTGTTTAGCTCTTAAACGCGTTACAATATATAGAACGCGGGTGGGTAGGCGTCGCAGTGTTTTAAATCTGTCACAGAAAAGTGTTTAGTTAGGTGTTTAGAAACTAAACAATTTTTTAGCAGTGTATGATAGCATGCAGTTCACTTATGTTTTCGCAATAAGTAACGTTAATGTAACTTAATTAGGGTAATATTCCACCCTAAATAACAACACCAAAGTGCATGACAAACCACTTTCTCACCCACTAAGCACGGTGTTTCCAAAAATGAGGTAGATGTTATTTTCTCTTTTCTAAATCTAGGAGACGATGACTGCGGTGCCACTGTCATGGAATCTGAGTCCGAGATGTTGGATTTTCCCCTATCAGAAAGGGTCGAGTTGAGCATAACATCTGGGAGAAATGAAGGTCTATCAGCTAGAGGTGATGAGTTTGTCACTCTGGCAACATCCGATGGTAAATATGCTTTTATGTAATGGAAAGCTTACAATTAAAATTGAATTTATTATTTTTGTGTGGGTACAAACTCGGACCAATAAAGTATCTTTATTTGAAAGTTATCAAAAGAGTATTTATCAACTTTTACATGCAAGTTCTCCTTACGTGTATAAAGTTGCACTTGCCTCAGTAATCATTTGAGAGAGTAACGTTTGTACCATGCAATGCCTTTAAAAACTGAACGCCCATTTTAGATTAATTACCTTTCCTCGGCTTAGGCACGATAGATTCAAACAGTGTACTTAAAATTCAAGTGTATTTTGAGTAAAAATTCTAAACTAAATCAGATTTAGGTAACATTCAGAGGAGTATGCAACCTTCAACAAGAATTAAGCTGAGATTGACGAAGAAAATGAAGAAGTAGTAATAACAATAGTAGTGGTAGAAGTAGAAGAAGTAGTAGTAGTAGTAGTAGTAGTAGAAGTAGTAATAGTAGTAGTAGTAGTAGTAGAAGTAGTAGTAGTAGTAGTAGTAGTAGTAGTAGTAATAGAAGTAGTAGTAGACTACTGCGTGTCTCAAAAAATGGACAAGTAAAAAGCATCTTTGGCAAATAAAAATATACTGTTGTGACATGATGCTTATCAACTTCAAGGGCATAGTCTTAGCTTTTAAATGCCTTTGTTCAGTTTGCTTATTTTAAACTTGAAATATGTTGTAAACAACAAAGGGTGACATCACAACTGTGCCCCTTTCACTATAGTAAAAGTGAGACAATTGTGATTTCACCATTTCGTTTTTGAATATACATATCTCAAAATTAAAACAGGCGAATTGAACAGGATTAGCAGTATTAAAAAGCTATGCTCTAACCGGTGATGCAACCATCATATCACAAGCGTATGTTTTTAATTCTAGAGGGCGCTTTTCATGTGCAGAATATTTTTGAGACGCGCTGCAGTAATTACTGTTGTTGTAGTGGTGGTATGAGATGAGAGGTAGTGGTAAATCGGTTAATATTAACAACTGCTGTGTCTATGTTTGTCTTTCAGGCTACTTCTCTATCAGGGATAATGTTAATGGTTCATGGTTTATTCAAGAAATGTGTGAAGAACTGATTTCAAAGGCTCATGTCGAGGATCTCAATACGATGATGAACAGGGTAGGTATAATAATTAGTTTTAAGCCCCAGTATAGTTTTGGTCGATCACACACATTTTTCGTCAATCGTTCGCAAAGTATTCTATTGTCACCTCAGACATTAAAAAACAACATTAAACATGCTAAACCCAATGAAAACTGTTTATACGGAAAAAATGTGATATTTATATCGGAGAACATGAAGCGGTATGTAAATTACATATGGAAAATGTTGGGGGTCCCCTCCCCAGACATTTTGCAGTTTGAGTAATTTCTCAAAAATGGGAAAGTTTCAAAGCGAGCATTATTCAACGCATTGATAGGTCATATAGGCTTACCTCCTAACATAATTGCAAAGAGTTTCATGTTTTACCTTTGACGAAGACAAAACTTGGGCTTTATATAACATTATTTGGAATTTAAAAGCCAAGATATATATATATATAAACTCCTCAAAAAAAGTTTGGAAATCTGAGTTTGATCGGTAATATCTCCCGTTCCGTAGTAATAATCAATGCAAGTTTGGTATCATCGGAAAGATTATTTAATCTTCTTTAAAATGATATCCTATTTTTTATGATTTTGTCATTAGGGAAAGGGCGGTATCTTAAAATGTGGTGTAAAGTGTAAATTGAAAAGCTGCAAAATGACCAAATTCGGTAAGTCACCCAATTTTTGTTGTTGTTGATGATTGAGTTTCCCCATTGTCTCTTTGGTTGTTATGCACTCTAATATGAACATTGACATGGATTGAAACAAACTCCTGCACAAGTAAGCAAACAACCACAACAAAAAGTGAAAACAGACAAACATAAATGGGCATTTACAAACTCGACACAAAGCATTTAATCTCACATAACTTTCACCACATTAACACAACAAAGTAACAAAACAGTTACAGGGGCTTGATTTGCTTGGAATTTTATGTTTTTCTTCACGTGAATCTCTGATTTCATCAATGTTCATTGATTAATGACATAAAGAGAGTTTAGTATCGGATGGACGACCCACGTGCCTGCACCACCGCCTAGCACCCCTTTCCCATGTTGATGAGCGTTGCGATTCGTTGCTGTGGAATGGCATTCCACTCGTCAATCTGTTGATGAGCGTTGCGATTCGTTGCTGTGGAATGGCATTCCACTCGTCAATCAGTAATTGACGCAGACTGCCAATGTCGTTGCGTTTGTGACTCTCTTTCGTACATCCCGCCCGAGTTGTTTCCATAAATGTTCAATGGGGTTGAGATCTGGCCAGGGCTGCATGCATGCAGGCCAGTCCATTTTCGTGATACCTTCTCTCTGAGAAAATCCATGCAAATCAAGCTCCTGCCAGGTTTTTTTTATTACTTTGTTGTGTTAATGTGATGAAAGGTCTGTGAGATTAAATGTCTAATGTCAAGTTTTTAAATACCCATTCATGTTTATTTGTTTATTTTTCACTTTTAGTTGTTGTTATTAGCTTACTTGTTCAGGTGTTTGTTTCAATCAATGTCAGTGTTCACATTCGAATGCATAACAAGCAAAGAGACACTGGGGAACTCATTCACCAATAACAACCAAAATTGGGTAACTTATCGAACTTGGGTCATTTTGCAGCTTTTCAATTTACACTTGACACCACATTTTAAGATACCGCCCTTTTCCTGACGGTATAATCATAAAAAATAGGGTATCATTTTGAAGAAGATTAAATAATCTTTCCGATGATACCAAACTTGCATAGATTTGTGCTCCGAAACGGGAGATATCAGCGATCAAACTCAGATTTCCAAACTTTTTTTGAGGAGTTTATATATATATTTTCTTTTTTAATTAAAAATTGTCACATTGAGGAATGGTATCTTAAATTACTTTCCGAAAAAATCACACATTTTAAACAAGGATCGAAGACTTAAGTGTAATAGTGTTATCTCATACAGACTTTCTTTTATCTTATGTGGTATTTTACGCCCTATTCGAGGATAGTTTTTCTTTGTTACAATTATTATTTTGTATTGTGCATTTTCTCGGGGTTTTTAAATCGTGTGCAACCCTTTGCTGCTGACTGAGGCTACTAACTCGCCTACCCTCCTTGTGTATATTCTGGTAGTGATTTTTTTATCCACTTTTATTTTTTTTGCTTGATACCCTTAACTGGACACGTGCTTTACGTGCCTGGTGTAGAAAATAATATACTCATCTGTTTGCGTTTTCGTGTGCGCGGGTGATTTACAGGCTTCATTGAGACATGGGGAATGACTGGTGACTTAAGCCCATCTTCCAAGAATAAAATAGTTATCCTTTCTTCTATTTCAACATGACAGGTTTCAATGCGTGTCAATGCCTTTACTGCGTCTGTGTCAAAAGACAAGGGGAAACCAACCATGTTACAGAGCGTACGTGTTTCAACGCGAGGAGCGCGCAAGAGCATCCGCCTCATGCCGAAGTACCCACCCACGTTTGACTGAAACCGAAATCAATCTCTTTGCAAGGACGAATAGCTAATGGTTACAAACGTCACTGACTTTATCATCACCGAAAATAACAATGTATAACACACACGGGCACATTTGAGTATGTATGCTTTACTCTCAGTAGAAATATTCGTATTACATGCATATAAATACCTACAATACTTTGCACGATGTTTTGTACTCTATGTTTTATATGATACATTGTATTACATTGTATTGATTGTGGAAGATAAGTGAAAATACATGAAATGATTCTCATTTCACACAACTCAATATGAAACAGACAACCTGATTTATAAAAGATTTGGCCTTTTTTTAGAGGTATAAAGGTCTCGCACTGAATATCCAATTCGGTTCTCGACCTTGGAACGCGCAACGAGTACCAAATTTTCAATGTGTATACATCTTGATACCTCAAAATAAATAAGTTTCCTGTGTTTTGTATCTGCTTCCATAGGCTTATACACATATTTAAGTGCTGCCCTGTCCAATCGTGTAGTTTATTGATTTGTATGACCTATGCTTCAATTTATATTGATAAAGATGTAATGAAATAACATATTATATGTAATATGTATATAATAAAAATTTAATGTGGGATTATGTAAACTAATGTATTTTTCTATTTTAGGTATGAATAACATAGTGAAGGTTTGAGAATTATGCAACTGATATAAAATGTAACATTTATAATTATGAAATATTCTGTATAATATGATGTCAAAATTGCAACGGTCTGATTTTTCCTTATGTATGTTATTGTTTTTCAATTTCCTTTTTATGCATTAGTAAATCTTTTACTTATTGCCTGCTTGTTTGTATTCAACAACATGCGTTATGTTTTGATCGTCTAAAATCAAGAGCAAAACTTTAATTAAATAATGTTACTGGGATGATTTCGATGCAAAATGTAATGGTCTGATGATCACAGAGTGCACAGTCAATCCAAGACCATAACTCAACAACACCACTTCCTTAGTACCTTCAGGAATGATGCTCACGAGATAATTTCACAGATGCATTTATTTTAATTAAAATTCTAGGCAAAAAAATGTGACTAAAGGTCAATGAAATTGTGTAGGTCTGACATGTCTGAGGTGAGTAATGTTTTATTCCAAGACACTAAAATCACTCGATGTTTTTCGAAAGGTACTAAATTTAACATTATACAAAAATATGAACTGGTAGTAAGTTACACTTAAAGGGATGAACCCAGACATATACTTGCATTCAGAGAATAGATAACAATAAGAGAAAGAAAATGGTGAAAGTTTGAACAAATTTGACTGAACCGTTCAAGAGTTATAAATTTCAAAGTTTACATAATCCTTATGTATGAGGGATTCTAAATTGGCAACACAACCACTTTTTGAGATGAAAGTGTGGAAAACTCCCCATTGGTTTTGTACACACATTTTCACAAATATACATTTTTCTGAAATGTTAGTTGTAAAGGTAATCAAATTCTTCCAGAAAACATGTACAAATCATTTTTGCTGGGACATACTTGTATAACAAGCAAGGGGCAATCAGATATTTCATTAAAAAAATGAGAATAAGTGGCAATTTGTGTACAAAGCCAATGGGGAGTTCTCTACACTTTCATCTCAAAAGTCATAGAGTTGCCAATTTAAGAATCCTCCATAACAACGATTAAATAAACTTTGAACATTCATAACTCTTCAACAGTTCAACCAAATTTGCTTAAACTTTCACTGTCGTATTTCTTTTTATTGTTCCGTATTCTCTGAGTACAGGAAGATGTCTGGTTTTCATTCTGCTTTAAAATGCACATGTATTCTACTGTATATATCTAACACAGGGCATTTAAGATCTAAATTATCACCACCTTGATAAATTACTTTTTCTTATATACTAAATATTGTAGATGTCTGTAATCAGTTAGTGCAGAGAAGGAGCCACTTACCATTAGCCTTAGTTTATAGTCCCCTTTTACTGAAAATGTTAAATTTGTATTTTGTATGCTTTCCACTTGTATTCTTTACATACTTGGTAACACATTTTCAAGTTCAAATTATTTGAACAAGTTTATTTTTAGACTATTTT
Organism: Eucidaris tribuloides; assembly: GCA_001188425.1. Lineage (NCBI taxonomy): Eukaryota > Metazoa > Echinodermata > Echinoidea > Cidaroida > Cidaridae > Eucidaris > Eucidaris tribuloides. The sequence continues at coordinate 6,697 of JZLH01S0416084.1, forward strand.
ATTTGATCATTTGTTGATTTCAATTAACCCTTGTGAAAATGGGATACATTGAAAGAATTAGGACCAATCAATCATTAAACACACCTTAATCTCTGATTTGTTGTCTCTTGAATAAAATTAAGGCGAGTATTAAATCTTATCCCACTTTCTTCATGTTTTCACCAATTTTATTGTATAATCGACCACATGGCTAAATTCACGTTAAAGGCATTCAATTGTTTCCAGTAAAAAAAAAAAATCTGAGCTACACGATTCCCCATGTTACCAGTGTCTTCGATAACGTCTAAAAATGAAGCCCTGAAAAATTTGTGTTCCAAAATGATTATTTAGTGCTTTAAAAAAGTGGAAATCATAAGTTGACCGGATTCATCTGCCCTTTTCCTCCCATAGACCTACTGTGTGTAGATTTAGGCTATTTTCTACTCGCCACGAGTACTAATTGTTCATTCGTTCATATCTTACCAGTGGCAGCATGCATTTCCAAACTTTTGTATTTCTAGGGTTTTTATTTGTCAATTCAAACACTACTATGTAGCTCAGATAGCAAAGTTTGACAATTTCTTAATTTGAAGCTCCACAATGTACCTGTGTCTTTAACTTAATTGAAATTGATGGTTTAAATCATTGATTGAAATCACTTATTTTTAATCACTAGATTAAATCCAGTAACTCTTCCTCATTATTTTTACCATGTGGGTTTTATTAAACTGTTAAAAACACGATTATATCGATCCATGCATAAAAATATATTAGTCAATTTTAGTACTTAAGAAAAGTTTTGCATTGTGATGATATTGCATTTGCCAATATAGATGGGCTTTTAAAATATATTTTTCAATGTACCTAAATATTTTGGAAACTATTAAAACCACGATAATAACGATTCGTGCATATCAAAAGTCAATTATAATCCTTTAAAAATATTTTTGCAATATAAAAATATCACATTTGCTAAAATAGTTGGGCTTTTAAAAATACATTATCAAATATACATACATGTATTGGAAACTCTTAAAACCACGATGATTATACGATTCATGCATATCAAACGTCAATTATGATCCTTGAAAAAAAATAGGTCTGCCTTGTAAATTAACGCATTTTCCAAAATAGTTGGGCTTTTAAAAATATTTTTTAAAACATATTTTCAAAATTGTACAGAGCAGTAATTCACATCCCAAAATTGTATTCACTGTACATTTCACGTTTTCTGAATCTTACTTATCAACACATACGCACCGAGTCTTGCCGGTACAGGAATGTTGATAGGTCTTATAATTGTCACAATTATACCACTGTATTTGTTTGCAAAAGAATGCGTTATTGTTTCACACCACTGTACATAATTGGCAAACAATGCTGTATTTTCAGAATATTACTAGCTACCAAGATGGTAATGAATTATCCACATATTCAAGATTTGCTTTTGTGCCTTTTCTGTACATTTCTTTGTGATACCGTTAGCTTCACCGTAATCATACATGTATAACACGAAAAGTATAAATATGATTTATGGCTGACTGTTCGTACTGCATAATTGTAAAAAAACCTTTGAAAACAAATGTGAAAGTTATTTGAAATTTAGGTACACAGACATATCTTAACAGATTTGATCTTACGTATATTACATATAACATGCATTTATAATGTCGTATGGAGTAAATCATATTGTAAATTTGCATCAAAAGAGAACAAATATTTACTCCAACTGAACAATTCACAGAATAAAGGGCTTGAATGATCTGGTTTGGTGAAAGGGCCACATTTAATTCAAAAGAAAAAAAATTGAATGAGCTAACTTGGGCAAAACATTTTTTTGTTTGTTTTAGGATTCTTTTCGGCGGTTCTACACGATTGTGTTTGCTTTGAAAATCTTTATGTATCAGCAGTGTATTTTTTTTAATGTGTAAGAATATGCGAGTATGCTTTTTTTTGGGGGGGGGGTATAAATGGAAGTTTCTTAAGTTCTGCCATAACTTGTTTGTGAGGCAAAATGCTATGGGAGTGAATAAATAAATCAAAAAATAAGAAATACATTGATCAGTGATTGAGGATATTTTTGTGTTATTCAGTGCTTACAACTGGCTAGAATTTACATCATTATATATATAATAACGGTGAAATGTATATTAAAACACTCATTTGGTGTTTGCATTTTTAAATTCTCACTATCAAAATACCTATTAGACCGCAATGGAAACTAAATTCATGTGTGCCTAGCTATGGTTTTTTTTTTCACATTGCCGATTCGTGTGCATAGTATACACTAATTTTGTAATATCTCTAATAGACAGTTCAACAAACATAAATCACATTCAGTCTGTACACAAAACTAGTAAAAACTTATCAATGGATAATTGGTTTACAGAGAAATTGTACGATACGTTGTTCATCACTGTATTATTAAACTAATGACGAATTACATTACCTGCTTAATTATTATCATAATTGTTATTATTTTTACTTTACACTTTTTTGAGTCATTGGAAGTAAAAGATTAAGCATTTGATGTAAGTTATAATTAAATTAATAGATAAAAAAATTAAAAAAATACATCGATAAGAGATTGGGGATTTTTTTTTTGTTATTCCGTACTTACAACTGGCTAGAATTTACATCATTATTTATATAATCGCGGTGAAATGTATATTAAAACATTTATTTGGTGTTTGCATTTTTAAATTCAAAACAACACCACCATAGATTCGAACACAATGCGAACTAAATTCTCGTGTGACCAGCTAAGCAATTTTTAACCAGTTGTTAATTCGTGCGCACAAATCATACGCTAATTTTGTAATCTTCAAGGGCGTAGGCTGGTTTGGGCACGGGGAGGTGCACATCTTGGGGAAGTGGAACTAAAGTTGACTAAATCGGGCGTTGAAAGCAGAAAAAGTGGTACAAATTTCGTTTTGCTTGCCAGGGGCGGAACTCCTTTGGCTCTGCCCGGGGGGGGGGGGTGGCACGTGCACCCAGTGCACCTCCCAGCCTACGCCCTTGATCTTGCAGAGAGCTCAACAAACATAATTACATTCAGTCTGTACAAAGACAGTAAAAACTTACGTTAAATGTCGCGAAAGTTCGCCGTTCTTCTCTGTATTATCAAATCACTGACGAATTACATCAAAGACTGGGTTGATCTTTTATTTTACACTCCATTTTCCTAAGTCATTGAAAGTAAAAGATTAAGCATTCAATCTAATTTATATAATGAAACTACTTATAGTGCAAACCTGCTCGGCATCAATACAAACTTACTTTTCATGATAAAGAAACAATTGCACATTCAATTAATAGGCAATAAAAAAACAACACCGCAACAACAGCAAAAACAACAACAAAGATATCACCAAGTTCAACATCAATTGTAGAACAAAATTCCTGCGTCACAGTTGGTTGGTCTCTCTGCCGTCATTTACAGAGCAGTCTGCACCGTATTGACGTCACTACTCTGGTTCCCATCGATAGTATTTGAACAGCTAGGGTTCGGTTGGCATACCGGTTTGCGGCGGATTGAGACCACACGGAAATGATGTGCGGCCCTCGCACGAACCTCCGTACGCACTTCTTCTGATCCTGCGCAAAACAAAACGAAGATTACGAGCCCTTGGAACGAATTCGTAATGCAGAACAGAGCTTGAAAGGTCATGGCGGCGTTGCCGATTGCCAGACAGCCAAAGATCCAGGTCAGTCCGAGAAGCGTCGAAGTTGTAATGCCACTCTTCACGCGATATTTTATCTGGTAATGGTAACAGGTTTCACAATTTATTATAAACAGTTTCGATTATTAAACCTATCGAAACAATTAGGACCATCATTTTACGTAATTTATATATTTATTCATTTATTTTAGTCTTCAAATTCGCGAACTGCAGTATTTGGATTGTCCGTACCTATTCATCATGTTATCATTTTTTAATAGCAGTATCGACGGTGTATGTCCATTTCGTCAACTGCCATACATGTACGGTCCACTCATCACATGGTCTAATATCATTCCATCTACCATCAGTTGATCCACTATCCACATAGTCCGATCACCATCTCGTCCAATCACCATGTCGTCTAGTAGCTATTTGTTCTAATACTAGCCATTTCATATATTATCATTTGGTGTAATAGCCATTTGGTCGAATTGTGTCTTTGCCAATAGGTCCGATAGCCATTCCATCCACTATCATTACGTTAAATAACCAACTGGTCTACATCCGATTGGTCTAATGACCATTTGGTTTACTTTGGTTTACTTTCATTTCGTCCGTGTTCCATTTGGTCTAACTGCAGTTGGTCTACTATCACTTCGTGTAAACTTATTTCGGCTAACAACCATTTGGTCGAATTGCCATCCGGTCTAATCATCATTAGGTCCGATTGCCATCTGGGCTAATCATCATTTCGTCTAATATTCGTTTCGTCGAATAACCAATCTCGTGAATATTGGACAAAATGGATATTAGGCCAAGTGGCTATTGGACGATTTGAGAATTGATCGAAATGGTTATTAAATCATTTGGTTACTGGAGGAACTGATTATTGGACCAATTGGTTGATGGACGAAATAATGATTAGACGAAATGGCAATTGGACAAACTGATAAGTAGACCATGTGGATATTGGACCAACTGGAATTAGCCGACATTGCTATTGGACCAAATGAATATTGGCGAAGCTGATGATTGGACGAATTGGTATTGGACGAAATGGATTTAGACGAAATGGTTATTAGATTTCCTGGTTGTAGACGAATTGGTTGTAGACTAACTGGTGATTAGACGAAATGGCTATTGGACGAAATGATTGGACGAAATGGGTGGTAGACGAAATGTTGATGGACGAAATGACATTAGACTAAAAAAAAGTAGAACATGTGATGAGTGGACGGGATGGTAGAAGACAAATTGGCAATTTACCGTATAGACATTGCTGCGACTGCTACCTCGCCCTCGGGGGGGGGGGGGAGGCGTGTCATTACAAGGTGTATACCATGCGCGTGTGAAAAAACGAGTAAAAATGGCTGTTTTCACGGTCCGGTGATGTACTCGTGTACATTGAAAAGGTATCAAAATCGCCAAAATCAGGAAAAAAGGGTATACTTTTAACAGAATGATACTTTAAAACGGTATCTTTTCAGACTTGAATACTTGAATACTCCTCCTACTACTTTGAATAAATTTAGTAAATGAAGTGAAATGAGACATAAACGAATCAATTAATCAAATCAAATAATCAAATAGGTAGATAAATAAATGAATGATAAATTCATAAGCAATCAGAAACACAAGCAAAAGAAATGACAAGTAAATACCTGCGCAAGAGTTTTTGTTTCTTGCTGTGAGGGCGCACTTGTAACCGGATTTGGCTTGCTCGGCAGTTTTCGAACGACCAGGAAGAATATCACGAAGTTAACTGCCAATAGGCCCATCACTGGCAACAAGACTCCACAGTAAAACACAATTCCGGGTTTCATGAAACAGCTGTGAAAAAAACAAACAAAAATACCATTGCTTTTCGCAGTATAGTCATTTTGTACAGGTTGTTGCTTTTCCAACTAATACAATATCCATATTAGCAACCATTTCCATCCTTTTGGTGTTTTCCCAATTCAGAATAACCTTTCAGCTGATCTACGACTCTGCAGTTGAGATAATTGCCATGAAGATGCGCCACACAAAGCAGCAGGGCATCATAAAAAGAAATTCTGTTTGGCAATGTGTGAAGGGTCGTATTACTTTATTTTTGTTTGTTTTGTTTTCTTTTGTTTCCAGACCATTTTCTAAAGTGATAGGCTAACATTGTGGAGCTTCAATTTAAAAAACAATTGTCAAATTTTTGATATCTGAACTACATAGTAGTGTTATGTACAACTAAACAACCTAGAATAAAAAAAAGTTTGGAAAGTTACACTGACAATGGCAAGTATTGATAATAAAATTAAAAACTCGGGCATCGGCTGTTAAATAGCCTTAGTGTATACACAGAGTAAGTCATAGTGTGGAAATGGCGGTGAATCGCATCATAACTTACGATTTTCACTTTTTCATCAAGCACTAACTAATCATTATTTGAAATTACTAACTTCTTTTCAGGTGTCATCATTTTAGACCTTATCAAAGACAATGGTAGCATGGGGAATCATGTAGCTCAGATTTTTTTTTTTAACTGTGGTAAATGTTAGCCAATACCTTCAAGTCAAATATAGAAAACTCATGCATAATTTACCAAAATCAATACTATCGCCACTGAAAAGAATATATAATAGAGATGCATCTCATTGCATTAATTTGTAGAAACAATACTACAATCCACCGGGGAATTATTTATGGACATTATACTGACAAATATGCATGACATTATTGAATTTGACTAAATGTGCAAGTGTATCCGAAATGAGGAAGTAAAATCAATATTAAAGAGTATTGCAACCAACGAGTCTGATTCAGGGCACTGTGCATAAATAGTGCGTTAGAGTAGAGGATACGTTTATAGCGTGACTTCAAAGAGAAACGAAAGCTTGGGACCAATTGAAATATCCAAAGAACCAACTGGTTAGAAATAGAACAGGTGCAGTCGCTTCCCTGATCAAGATATTGGGGGGGGGGGAACATATAATTTTGTCATCCAATTATTTTGATTTCTTGAACATTCATTGAAAAGGTAATGTAAAGGTATCTAAAAAAATGGTAGGAGGCGCTACAAAGTTCTTAAGTTTACATAAAATAATATAACTTTCTTTTTTTCCGGCGCCCCGATAATTTCGACACTTTTGCCCCCTCCATCCGAAAAAAACGGATGGGTGGCATTGCTGGATAGAGGTAAATAACGATCCGCCTCACGATATATAACATTATCTTGCGACTGGCATCGTCTGAGAATTAATAATAGCGTGATAGAATATAAACAAAGTACCAGCATCATTATCAGAAATGTGAAATCAATATCCAAATATCATATCGCACTTACTAATTCTCCGTCGTGTACTGTCTATGACCGATCGCACAGGAAACGATGACAATAACTGCAGGTATTCCTTGAAATAAAACCAAACACAAACAGTGGCAAATTTTAGAGTTAGCCAAATTATAGTTTAGGTCAGTTAGACAATTGTTTTATCCATGTGTTACAAGGTATGGTATCAACCCTACTGAAAATCATGTACATTGGCATGCTGTAACTTTTTGTTGATTATCAGAGAGCAGATAATTATCAGTATTTTTCTATGGTAAAAAACGTCGGAGGCCGGACTTGTTATTTTCACCAGTTTCTTAAAAAAAATCAAGGTATGAGAGTTTCAGGGCATTAAGAGATGGTATATATGCATTAAAATCACAGAGATACTTTTTTCACCATTTGCAAAAATTTTATACACCACCAAATTGTTTAACTGGCAATGTTTTGTTTTTGTGTTATAATAAGTGAGAAATAGCTACATAGCCCATCATTCTATACCATCTATTAAAATGAAGTCCTGAGAAAAGAAGATGCACCACAAAATGATCATTAGGTGCCTTAAAACGTGATTTGAGTGACCGCGGTTCTAGATTATTTTTTTCCGGTAGTCTGTAGTGTTAGAGTAATCGATCTGGTGGACGTTTAATTTCAAGGTTATGTTCAGTCATGGATATATCAATAGTAACTTTAACTTAACATTTCTCATTGTTAAATGTTTGTCCATTTGAACAGCACGATACAGCCCATACGTCCACGTTAAAGCAGATATGAATTATACATATCAATCACACATAAAGTAACAGAATATATTCTTAAAGTACGCACACAAGTGTGAAGAACGGGAAAATAAGTATAAAAGCAATACAAGTAGGATATGTGGTTGAAATGATGAAAGGACGATAGGACGAAAAGTGAAACCAGGAATATTCTTATCCCCATCCACTTAAACATGACTGTCATCGATTAAGTGGATGCTATGAATGCATACCGGCATAAATAGAAAATACAAATAAGGAACTAGAACACTTAATTGCATGGAATTAATATCGCCGCGTAGTATATGCAATATCGCTTAGAATACCTTATGGATATTATATTCATAAATGTATTAGATTATATTTTTAAATCAAAATTAAAGACACTATATAACACTGTGGAAGACCCGTTAAAAATTTCAAACTTTGCTATCTAGCATATCTGATAGTATTTGGATGGACAAGGTCGGACAGTTATTCTTTCACCAGTACAATATGTGAAGATTCAAATTGTCATATTAATTATTCTCAGCCGATAGGAAATTCTGCAACACAGCAGTCTATGGGGAAAAGCTGGAATGGTCTTTCAATGATTTTCATTTTTTTAAGCACTTCGTTTTAAACTGCAATTTTTTGAGGGATTCATTTTTTAGACTATATCAAAGACACTGGTAGCATGGGGAATCATGTGGCTCAGATTTTTTGAACGGGAAATATTGTTACACAATGCCTTTAAAAACAACTTTAACGTATAACAGGCTTGACATATTGCGTATTAAAATGAACCAGTTCCCGTGCAGATCGCAGACAAATAAAGGAATATTGAAATGATACTTTTGAAGTGAGCCTTCATTGTTCACTGTCTACATTGGAGATTATAGTGTTTTATACATTTTTTCTTTTCTTTATATCAACCCGTTGAAAACTAAGTACAGGTTAACTCGTACTGGGGTCTATGGGAAGTGCATGTTGTAGTGATATCAAATCGTCTCTAACAGGTTAACTGTTAAATTTCAAAAACTTGGTCTTCATAAGTAATCCACGGGATTAAGCCAAGCTTCTTCAGTTCTTGTATTTCCAAAAGGTTTGCAAAAGGGATAAAGTTTTTGGACAAAATGATGTGTTCAAGACACAAGCTAACATTGTAGAGCTTCAATTTAAAAAAAAAGTCACACTTTAGTATTTGAGCTACATAGTAAGCCTAGTGTTTGAATGGAGAAATAAACATTCTAGAATACAAACGTTTGGAAATTTATGCTGCCCCTGGCAAGATATGAATAATTTAACAATTAATACTCGGGCCGAGTACAAAATAACCTAGATCTACACACAGTAGATGTATGGGAGGAAATGGGCAGATGAATCCAGTCAAACTACATTTTTTTTCCTTTTTTAAAGCACTAAATAATCATGTTTAAATTTTGATTTTTTTTCAGGCCTTCATTAATTTAGATCTTATCAAAAACACTTAGAGCATGGAGGATTCATTTAGGTCACGTTGTTAAAACTGTGGTCATTGTTATAGTCTGTGGCTATTAGAGTGTGGTAAGTTACGTTGTAGTTACCCCATGCCAACACGACAGATTTCAGTAGAAACTTTCCGAAGCTGCCCGCATCAAACACTCGGACCAACATCTGATACATGTTGACGGCTTCCACACACATCCATGCCACAGACGTCAGTAGGAAATAGTGCAAGAGGGCAGCCACTAACTTGCAGCACCAAACACACTGTTTAGCGTAATCGATCCCGGACAGGAAAATGGCGTAGAGGCAAAGAAGAGAAATGCTGAACTGGATCAGAATTCGTCGTGGTCGGGAGGAACGGAGAGATCTGTGGATAAATGACATTGAATTGCCTTATATTTGAGATATTAATAAATGATTTATGAATCCGAGATACTGAAATATATTTCTACCTCGGAAATGTGTAGTTTAAGTTAAGAAATGACTTTATTCAAACGAACACTTTAAAATGTCATTATGCTAAAATCAACATTTAAAATGGCCGAGGAGTGACCACACTTTCTATATGTTGCATTTAACCTTTTAACCAGCTGAATGAATATCTGAATAAATGGTTAAATGCAACATTTACAAAGTGTGGTCACTTCTCGTCCCTTTTAAATGTTGAAATAACATTTACAAGTATTTAGAGTGAACGAGCAATTTCATGGTGTCACCATGGTCAATTCTAATTTTTACCTGGTCATTAACCTGTTGGAGACAAATTTATTTTGGTATAACACGCATTCTGCTTAGATGCCCGCCCGAGATATCTCGTGCTTAGTCTCCACAGGGTTTAAATAAACAGATAAGCAGCATACTCTGGAGATCCTGATTCAATGTCGGGGGGGGGGGGGTCAAACATAATTCTGCACACATGCGTGACCAAAAAAAACCGCGTTTTAAGGGATTTTAGATTTTTAGACGCGGGCCGCGCGTGCACGTGTTAAGGGTATCAAAAACACCGATTTGCAACAAAAAGGGTGGTTTGGAAAGACTGGTCAATCGTATTGAGGTATGTTTTTTTTCCATAAGCTCTTTTTGAAAGACTGGTCAAAGGTAATTATGGTATGTTTTTTTTCCCAAGCTTTTCCTCCTCGTTTCCGAAAAGTGTTATCCCCGGTTACGAAAGCGATGTATACAACCCTGAGAAACAACCACAGGAAACGGATCCTAAAATTTGTCACCTCTCTGTCCACGCGCAAGGCTTGTTTAGGGGTCATATTCTGGCGATAACTTGTTTACGGGCCAAAATGTGTAAATGAAACACGCGGAACACATGTTTCGGGGTGTCTGGAAATAATTTTGCCATGCATGGGTACAGCATTATGCTTGACTGCCTCCCCCTTCCCCTCGGATTTAATTCTTATATACGTATACGTATAAGAGTACTGCAATATGAAATGCTAAAAGTTCGTTGAGATGATATAGCAAAATGGCCATACCTTATGCATAGGAAGACCACAAGTGTCATAATCAATGATACAATGGAAACTGCACATCCGATTTGACTCAAGATCGTAAGGGCTTTATTCTCTGGTGATTCCACCTGCAAAGAAATGAGAAAAATAGTAACATGTGTAAGCTTTTTTGTCTCAGCGCTTGCCATCCTTAGAGAATTTTGGAAGATGACGGGTTTAGATAATTATTGTTATCGTTGGTTGTAAAAGTAATATATTATATAATCGATGATTTAAAACAGACATGTGTTCATTTACTATTGTATTTGTATTAAAAGAACATTCTAATTTACTGGGGGAACTATGAAAGTGAGAGATTTTGAACTATTTATTTGAAACACAATACTAAAAACTGCATACTAATATAATTTGCCACGTATTTCCTTTCAATCAGTAGGAATAAACAAGTATGTTTTATGAGGAATGATAACACTATAAAAGTCATTTAAAAATCGACAGATTAATCAACATAGCATCTTCAAGTGTGAAGAAAAGAACATTTGAACTCACCGGAGTCAAAAGTACTGCAAAATTTGTCAAATGGTTACAAGTGCAGATAGGTTTGGTAGGTGTGACCAGGTGGCATCCTTCTGTGTCCCAGTCCGTCCTATTGAAATCCCAGTGAACACACAGATAACGTTCCTCCGTTGAGTCGATACCGTTATTCTGTAAAAGAACGGGGATGGAGTAGCAGGAGGTTAAAGACAAAGTTGCATGACAATCATAGGCTAACATTGTGAAGCATCAATTTATAAAAAAC
>JZLH01S0416095.1:7489-21094 GCA_001188425.1 Eucidaris tribuloides
CAATGATGATGATATAGTCTTACAAAAACTACTAGATAATTTGTATACCATGGTAGCTTATTAGCTTGACTAAACTTATCAAAATGTGACACAAAGTGTGATAAGATTGTAGCAAATAGCATGGTTATTTGGGACAAATTTGACATAAAATATTGTAACGACAGTACTTAAAGGTAAATTACATGATTAGGGGTAGTCCTCAACTTGGAGTGAAACTATTTTAGAATTAAGTAAACTGTGCAAGGATTTTACTGAGAAAATTTGGTAGTCAAAAGTTGACTCGTTCTGAAGTAACTTAATCAGTATGCCTTGTGACAGACAAATCAGTTGTGTAGAGTTCTATGGTATCATATTTTTATCGAGGCTCGAGAGAAACAAAATGCTAGTGTTCATGCTTGATTCTCCTTAAGTAAACATATTCAAAATAAGTCCTTTCAGCCAGGAGATACACTCCAGCCGGTGTATCCACTGATATTTATTTTGACCAGTTTGGTTCGAGAAGCAGTTTTTATTTCTCCCAATCATTTCACTGCCCTTAAACGATTAGGGTTTATAACAACAAATAATTTGAAAAAAAATTGATACAAGAAATGTAATCAGATTATCATCATTTTGTTTATGTCATCTATTTTAGATATCAATGAGTGCCAACGAAGTGACAATGGCTGTTCTCACGAATGCGTGAACGTTCCGGGAGGGTACTACTGTGCATGCCCGAACGGAGGGCCTCTGGACTCGACTAGGCGCAGATGCATTGGTGAGTTATTATGGTCAGAATTTTGAAGTAACCACCTTTATTTTGGGGAAATATGGATTGATAGGTCCTATGTACATTATGTACCAACACTTATGTTGATGTGATAAGTAGTGGTCATTGTTGCGATGCACTTACATCGCTTTAAGCATCTTTTGGACTTTTCTGAAACACTTGCATGCTGCATAAATTTGCAGCGAAATAAGACTTAGTTTGCTTCATAACGGTGTTAATTTTCATCACAAAAACTGAAGCTCTATTCTTTCTTTCTATTCATTTATGAACCATGGTTACTGGTTATAAAGTATACTAATCATTTCGATTCTCTTCATGGAACACGTGCCATCTGCTCCCAGCAGGTCAGCTACATGTGGCGACCAAAAGTACCGTCACGTTCCAAACGCGTTTACTGAAACGCCTTCCTTGAAACAATGTTCAAACGCGACGAAACGCAAAGCCAGCGTAGTAAATGCGTGCTTCCTTGCGTTTATTGAAACGAATTCGATTCAGGGAACGCGTTTGTAGCCTTTTGGAACGTGACGATACTTTCGGTCGCCACTGTACCATGGACCACCACATTATTCTGATACATTCTCTTTATCTCAAGTACGTTTATCTAGTTTAATATAGCGAACGGACCAAATTGTCGATCATGACTGACAAGAGGTTAATCCGAATCTTATGATATACAAGAAGATAACATAACATTGATGGATAAATGGATAATGTTAATTACATTTCCATGTAGAGTGATCAGTCAATTGTTCCCGTGCGGGTACGGGAAATATATATAGTTACATTAATCTAGCAAAAGCTTTATTTATAAAATTCAGTGCTCGCAGCAAAAAAATTTCATTAATTAAACAACTGGCGATTTTGAAACTGTTTTTTGTGTCATTAGGCAAATACAGATGCCTGCTGGTAACAATTAGGCTACATTGAATGAACATAAGTTGTAAGACTTTTAACCGTAAACGATAGAAGACTAGACATGTAAAGATGTGGCAATGATCCATCTTGTTGCAAAAAATTATGAGTTCTTTCGTTGACACAAGCAAAACAATAATCATGCCAATAACGTTTCCGGTTCTTTTAACATTATGATAACATTCATGTGCAAATTTGGGGCCATATTCAACATTTATCAAAACTGAAAACATGCTCTCCAAGTACGTAGGAGTGAATTTAGTGCGAAAATCTGTTTTTGGTCAATGCTACCTATTATGGAGTAATTTTAAAGCATTTGTAGCAGATTTTTGTTTCCTGCCGTCACTCCATATAGAAAGGAATTCTTTCGTTCGGTTAGTGAAATTAACACTAGAAATAGGCCCTATGCTACAAATTTACAATTTTTCCCCTTGAATGAACTCCCTAGAAATACGTTTGTTCTTTCCGTGATTTTAGCAAAAGATTCGATGTTTAAATTATAAATACACTTGCTTCATTGTAATTATCGCTAGATATATGCACCGTCGATATCACCAACCCCTTCAACAGTTCGGTTATCAACGATGGCTCGGCGTGTCTGTACGTCATGGACTCTGTTGACGATAGTGTCATGTGGTCTGAAGCAGTCAATCGGTGTGAAGCTGGTTTCAGTCATTTACCTAGTGCCTCCGATGACGATGTTCTTACACAGGTATCTATTAACCCTTTCTATAGTGTGGTAGAGGTTTACCCAAGGGAAAATAGTGTAGCCCGTAAATGTAGCATCTTAATTTCTGAATAATAATAATAGCACTCATGACGAAAACGGACCGCCTAAAATGTATATATGTATCCCAGTTTTACCATATCATTATCTTAAAGTTTACAACCGAATATGGTAAAGTCATTACGCTACTAATTGTCCATTGCATATAAGCTGGATAAGTGGCCACAGAGTGTATTGTTGACTAACTTAGTGATAATGTAGCTGCCAGACCGAGTTTAAATCTGAAATAAATTTCACTTGCCTTGTTCACAAAACCTTAATTTCTGTATTGTGACCTGTCACCGTGATACCCTGATAAAGTCGGACATCTTATGAAATGTATGATAAATATAAAAAAAAACACATCTTTGTGAAAAATATAGATATTTAAACTTTTGCAACATGTGAAGATCATAAAACTTTTGATTTTTGAAGGCACATCCTTTCATGCTCTATATCAGTATAATGACATTTGGCCCTTTCCTTACCCAATTGGATTATGTGACTTTGTCAGGGTATCGTGGTAACGGGTCACATTTATGGGTCGATTTAATTCGTTTGCAGTTTAATGTACGTGTCAAGTTGATTAACAAGTAACCTCTTCAGTAGACATGGCTCAACAGAAGTATAAATTTATTTTCCTCCGCAGGAATTTTCTTCGGTTAGCCAACTTATCAATACTATAATGTGAAATAAAGGTTTAGGTTTAATTTGAACAGCCAACAGCCGGGTAGTTTACAATAAGAAAGGAAATGCTATTGCTGGTTGCTTTGGGTGATTAGATTTAGGGGTTTAGAAAACCCGGGTGAGGTGGAGTGTAAATCCTGACATCAAAAGGGAGACTTTTCGTAATGAAAAACTGTAACTTAGCAAAACAGAGTAAATTTACAATGTTTTCTCACTTTGTTAAATCAGATGACGTGGGGAGAAAAGTACGTCACTATATGAAACATCAATCTCCGAATACTGGTTCTCTTTTCTCTTAATTCATAACAGATAATGGTCGGGACAAATGTAACTGAATTCTGGGTTCAAAGAGAAGATGCTGAATGGTTGCAAGGTGCTGCAGATGACACGTGTCCATTTGTTGCGACCAACGGGAGTGACGTCATTTTGATGACTGAAAGCTGCGACCTGTACAAACACTACGTCTGTGAGCGTGGTGAGTTAACAAACATTCAAATTTTCATAGTTTTAATCAACAGCCACCTTTTAATGACTATTTCTGAGAAATAACCTGATTAAAATTCGTATTGGAACAATACAAAAGATTAAATAAAATACCATATCGTCACCCTCATAAAATATCATATCTTCACCCTTATAAAGTACCATATCGTCATCTTCATTAAATACAATATCGCCATCCTCATAAAATATCATATCGTCACCCTCATAGAATACCATATCGTCACCCTCATAGAATACCATATCGTCACCCTCGTAGAATACCATATCGTCATCCTCATAGAATACCATATCGTCATCCTTATAGAATACCATATCGTCACCCTCATAAAATACCATATCGTCATCCTCATAGAATACCATATCGTCATCCTCATAGAATACCATATCGTCACCCTCATAGAATACCATATCGTCACCCTCGTAGAATACCATATCGTCATCCTCATAGAATACCATATCGTCACCCTCATAGAATACCATATCGTCACCCTCGTAGAATACCCTATCGTCACCCTCGTAGAATACCATATCGTCATCCTCATAGAACACCATATCGTCACCCTCATAGAATACCATATCGTCACCCTCATAAAATACCATATCGTCACCCTCGTAGAACACCATATCGTCACCCTCATAGAATACCATATCGTCACCCTCATAAAATACCATATCGTAATCCTCATAAGATACCATATCGTCACCCTCATAAAATGCCACATCCTCACATCACCCTCATAAAATACCATATCGTCACCCTTATAAAATACCATATCGTCACCCTCACAGTATTCCATAATGTCACCCTCATAGAATACCACATTGTTAACCTTATAAAATACCATATCGTGACCCTTATAGAATACCATATCGTCACCCCCATAGAATACCATATCGTAACCTTATAGAATACCATATCGTCACCCTCTTAAAATAATTGCCGAGTATAAGTCATATTTGACAGTTTTGAGGAATACAATGATAAAAAGTTGGTTATAACATTAATTTTCATTACAAGATGCATTAAAATGTACTGTTATGAGTTAAATATGGTATACAAATTATAAATTCAACAAAATCAACTCGTTTTCATTATTGTTTTCACAAAACTGTCAAATATAGCTTAGGCAATTTTGCGAGGGTGACGATGTGGTAAGGATGGTGCTCTTCCCGAAAAATGCGCATGTAGCCTATAGATTGGGCAATTTGGACAATGTTATTTCCAGCTAACAAAGAAAGACCTCGTGCATAGCAATGTCGGTAAAATTCGTAATATTTTCACTAAAATACCTACATCAAATTGTTACTGATTGCCTAATTATTACACAAGATCTATACAGGTAGCACCTTTCTTCCAATCTATACTCCTCATTATATTAATAAATAATACAAGAATATTTGTTTGACTTTCAGCATCTTACACTTGGTGGAGACGGGAAGTTGTTGTTTTAGGGACACGAATTAGCAAAAGGTGTCTACGACACAACGTGATAAAAAATGGAGGTACTCTCAGTAATGCGAAAACATTCATGCATTTGATCAAACGTTCCACGGAACACACGGGGGAACACTTCGTTTTGGAAAAATGGTACGCACGGAATGATGAATTGAGAACTGTCGTGACTACTAAATGCAAATACAAATGGAGCATTTTATTTCTCTCCCTGATTCTTAATATTGCACGCCTCGTGGTGCCTGTTGCAAAGTCGTAAAGGTATGTGTGGTATACATCAATGGCTCATAATTATGGAATGTTTTGTTGATACTTAAGTTCTTCTCCTATATCGTTCCAAAAATTTCAAGACAAGTGTTTATTTCACAAAAACGCAGTATGTGAGACAATTTGCTAAATAAAAAACTAAAATACGTTTGAGCGCAATAACAATTACATATTTATTATGTTTAAATAAACAAAAATCAGGAAAAAGTATTAAAATAAATTAATTTAAAAAAACAACCCCCAAAACTGATAAATTTGTATCTGATGTCACTTATCATTAAATTGACATCAGAACTGTCTGTTACAAGTCTAATAACGCGAGTTACCACCACGTGACTCAACAACAAAAACAACAATACCGCCATTTATAAACACAGGTCTTAGTGTCGAGTCGGACGCTACAAAAAGCTCAGCATTCCTGAAACTCTTAGATTATAATTGTTTCAACTTGGGTGAGCAAATATTGATCTCAGATGTCCCGTTCACGGAAAAATGGCAACTTCTAAAATGTTTCTAAAATATTCCATAATTATGAGCATGAGTGTATAACAATTTAACCCTTCGGTCGATATTGTCATAAATATGGTGATTTAACGATCTGTGATGCTCTTTGCAGCTTACACCGAATTTCACTGCGATGGAATGTGGATAGATAATGCGACGTCATTCGTGACGTCAGCATCGTTCGGCCATTTACAGGCCTTCAGCTATCCACCTTGGTATAACACGGGATCCCAGTGCAGATTTGAAATTAATGGACAAACGGGTTTGAATATCAGGTAAAGAGATACTGTTGTCATGGGAATTGAGATTATATTCTGTTTTTTGCGTGCATCTTATTTGCGTCTTATTTTTGCCGAGTACATAATGTGACTCTTTCCCTGAGTCAAATATATATATTTTTTTATTTCTTATTTTTTTTACTCCGATTCGGGTTTTACTTGGGCCTTATTTTTTTCCGAGTGATTACGACCCGCTTCCGTGTCACGTGCTTCACCGGTGTTCGCACGATCCCGTTCAGTTTAAGAGCCAGATGCAATTTTTATATTGACTTGCGGGAAAATGACTCGGAAGTGACTCGGTATGCTCCTGATAATATAAGACTCTCTCTTTGCTAAAAAATAAAAACGTAAATATGAAATATCGCATCGTTAAATGTACACGGTATTTTTATAATCGCAAAAAACCCAATGTACAAGTACCTAAGTTAGAAAATGATTAGTAGGCTTCATAGATTAAAGTTAGGAACAGATAAGGTGAGCATTCAAAAAATACGAGAGGAAAGAAATCATCGTAGATGTAGTCTAAAATTCACTTTCGTGTGATAGAACTTGGATTTACGTCATACTACGTCGGTTATCCGGCAGAAGGGCTCTAGCATATGTTCCTGGTAGATGGGCCTTCACGGTATTTTTTCTAATATGAGAAATATTGCCTAAGTTGATATTTGCGCTTGACAGACTGACAGAAGGATTTAAAAATATAACACTACTTTGATTTCATGTGAAAAGAGCCAATGGTCAGAGGCAAGTAAAGGTTAAGGCTCTTCTGCGGGGAACATTTGCTAGGGCCCTTCTGCCGGACAAATTGACATAATCTTACTTGTCTCCTCCATTGATTATACCTGATAATGCAGGATAAACATAGTTTACATGGCACTCCGCACGGAGCTTGACAACATCACCTGCGTCGATGTATTGGACATCGTCGACGTCGACAGAAGGAGGAACGACACAACCGCCCGTCATCGTGGTCCGTATTGTGGAAACCTACGCGACATCGAGGTCATTTCAGACTCCAATCACGTCATGGTGCAGTTGCTGATGGGACCCCTGTCCGCCAATATGCCGAACGAACTGGGGTTTGAAGCCAGATATGAAACAGTCGGTATGTATTTCATTATGGCCAAATTCTAACTAGGCCAGTTGTCACTTTTATCGCTGCCTTAAATATCCGTTGACTTTTGATTGCCAATTTCCGGGTCGCAAAAAAACGGGGCAATATCTATTACAAATATCGAACCTTCTGAAACGCTCCTATTTGGCAAAATTTATGAAAAATAAATTCGGGGCCCTTACCTTTTTTGCAATAGGAAATGTGCATTGCTATATCTGCTGTCTCATAATTTTAAAATCACAATATGTTATGATCATGAATCATTTTCAACAGGTTTGATGTTTGCTGGCGTCCGCCGTGACGATACCGTATTTTGTTAAGAATTGATGAAAATGTTGTGTGATTGACCAAAGCCTTTTTATAGGCTTTATAGTATGATCATGGCAGAAATTAAATCCATGCATAGCTATACAACAAGTTTGCCTACCGTAGTGATTTCTGACAGTAACTTTTACTTTTTTAAAAGGAAAGGGTTTACAACGAAACTTTAACAGCAGAAATATTGATCAATGTATTTCATTCTAGGATCTATCGTCCCAAATTGATGGCTGCTTCCGATCGTGTCATTTCATCAAATATACTTTACAGATTTCAAAGCTGAACATTTCTGTATCCACAATAAGCTTATTGCATAATATAATTTTATTGGCATATATTTTTTTTACGGTTTTGATTTCCTTTTGCTTCTCTTCATTGCCAGATTGTGACAAAATCGACTGCACCAACGCTTGCGGCGACCAATCAAGCATTCTGTCCAGTACCGAGGGGTATTTTACTACCAAGGATTTCCCCTCCGCCATTCCACCATTCACCTCCTGCGAATGGACCATCCACGCCGAACCGGGCCGCTACATCGCTCTTGAATTCTCCCACTTTGATTTGACACATCACGCCAAACTCGATCGATGTGTGGACTATGTTTCCTTGGTAACACCGGATTACGTCATCAAAGAGGAGATCTGTGGGAGCGAGAGGCCGCCCTTGGTTATCACCAACTCCTCGTCTCTCACGGTGAGACTAAACACGAGATTGTCCGGCTCGTCTACTGGGTTCAACGTGTCGTACTACAATACAGGTAACTTTCTTCAATTTCTTAATGATGCATGATTTTTAAGTAGGAAACTGTTAAAGATTTGCTCAACACTGGTTGCTGTATGTCATCATCATCATCTTGTACCCTCTTCGAAACGAAGTTTTACCACCATAGCCACCCCTATCCGAAAAAATGGATCGACGCCCTTGACTCCACCCCCCCCCCCCGCCTTAGCAAAAAGCAAGATCCACCCCTGGTACCGTATATTGCGGGAAGTAGGCCTAAGTGGACATTTATGGATATTAACATTATAACAAAAATGTTCTTCATCCCCCCTTCCCCTCCAGATATTGGAGGTTGTGGATTTGGACGCGACAGCTGTACGGGTGAGGTCGTCTGTACCCAATCGGCCGCCATTTTGACATCGGTCAACTACCCACTCTCCTACCAACCCAACAGCAAGTGCTCGTGGAGGATAACCACGCCCCTTGGCTCTTACGTCACCATAACCTTTCAGAAGTTTGACGTTCCTTCGGACGCCCTCTGTAGCCAGGATTATCTTCGAGTATTTGACGGTGTCTCTTCGGAGACGGCGTCGGCGATCCTCGGACGGTACTGCGACGCGAATCCTCCTCCTACACAAGTTCGGGGCAGTCTGAATAGTGTGCGCGTGGAATTCATCTCCAATAACGACATGGTCGTCGGATACGGATTTTATGCCACATACCGCGCGGCGTATACCGAGATGGATGTACAATCAACATCCGATTCAAGTAAGTTAACCCCTTTGCTTCTGAGAATATGAGTTTCCACCAGGTTTATGTGGAGGTGATCTCAGGGTCCAAGACGCATTGAGATAAAATTGGTCGATATCTAGCTGGTTGATGTCTGCTGACATAAACAAAAACACTGATGTTACAAAATTCAACATGACAAGATCAACACAATTTTGGGTCATCAATCAATATTTTACCCACTTGGATCCTCAGTCCAAATGTCATTTATACATGTAAATAAAGTGCTTTTGTAATGGAACGTTTCATGATGAAACGCTACGTTTTGTGTCCATTAATGGTAACCGTTCAATAACCTTCGCAAAATATATCATTTAACATTGGTTATGATTTAGTGCAAAGCTTACTGCTTTCAAAATATTTAAAACTGCATCATTTTACGATTTTGTTTTCTTTATTATGACATTCATAATCAGAATAATACTATGTCACACTTACTAAATTTTAAGTCTTTACGGACCTTTTCAATGAAAATCCACTCAAAATCTCCCTTAATAATTATACTCTGTGGAGCGAAATTTACTAGCGAAATCCTCCATCACTGTGAGCGCTCTTCTAAAAGTTCTACGTACACTCCATTTTTCCTATGTTGATTGAAATAATTTGACACTTCTTACCACATGCAGATTATAATTGTTCTGAGGGTTGGGAACTCTTCGTCGGCAACTGTTACAAATTTCACTCGTACAACGAGACGTTACGCTGGAACGACGCCTCCCGGACCTGCCGGCAGTACAATGCACATCTCGTCAGCATCAAGAACGGGGAAGAGATGAAATTTATCCACTTCATGTTGACCTCGAGTTGGTTTACAGGGAATCAGCGAAAAACTTACATCGGTATGATCGAGAGTAATAATTGTTGAATCAACATGACTATTCTGTAGAGTAAAAAAGTCTGCGTCACTCTGGTTCAAAACTATGTGTGGACAATAGCGGAACCAGGTGCAGCACAACTCAGTCGATTGTTTTCACTAACAGTTATGCTTTGGCTATTGTTCCCACTTATTTTCGAATCATTTTCACGTCATCTTTTCTGCTCTCTGTTGCGATATGATGAATGTTTGAATTTGAGGATTAGTTTGTTTCATGCTCTTTCTGGAATCGGTGGGAAAATAAAGAAGCATTTATTGTAGCTTGAGTACATATTGGAAAACTAAAATCAAAAGGCTCTGAACATAGTGCTATCCGAAATAAAACGGAATCGCGACATAGATTTCTTCTTGATTTGTGTTATATAAGAAAGCACAACATTTACAGTAGAAGTGAAACCGTTGGTTTCGTTAAGTAGAGCTCAGAAGAGTGACCTATGGGATAAGAAGGGATGTTACTATTATGTGTAAATATATTTTGAAATGATGTCGTTATGAATTGACTATTACAATCGTAAATGTATATGCAGACTTCCGCGTTAGGAAAAAAATAGACACTCTCCTGGGTAAGTGTGTAA
Source organism: Eucidaris tribuloides (assembly GCA_001188425.1). Taxonomy (NCBI): domain Eukaryota; kingdom Metazoa; phylum Echinodermata; class Echinoidea; order Cidaroida; family Cidaridae; genus Eucidaris; species Eucidaris tribuloides. The sequence goes on from JZLH01S0416095.1 coordinate 18,020, forward strand.
ACTGTGTGTAACAATTATCAAAATTATCGTTTTTACACATTACAGGACTGACAGATTACGAAAGAGACGGGCACTTCCGCTGGGAGGATGAAAATCCGATGAGCTACGCTGATTGGTACAATGGTGGTGGGTAAGTCGTGACGTCATTCAATTCTTCTACTTTTATTACTACTGTTACAACTTCTACTTGTACTACTACTTCTACTACTACAACCACCACTTCTACTACTATTACTACTATTAATACTACTACTTCTACTACTACCACTACTATTACTTTTATTGCACTACTACTACTACTACTAGTACTACTCCACGACAATACTACTACAACAATACTGCTACTACTACTACTACTACTACTACCCACTACCACTAAAAATTAATATCCTAATAGCAGTTCCTAAGTTATGGTATCGAGCCCAAATCAGATATATACGAGGTCCTGTTACATGTGACATTAGATCTTTCAACTCTGAAATCTCATCAGTTCATTATTGCATCATAGTACACTGTTGACCAGACTTTCATCAAATTTGGAAAGCGGTCCTAAAGTTATCACTGTAACTAATTCGAATATAACGGACGGAAGGACGCATGGACACAGGGCAAACCCGAAAAAATGATCCCTCCGGTAATTCGTTGCGGAATAATAATAACTTTTCGTGTAATTCTTTACTCTCAAAATGAATAAATCAATTAATCAAAAAAGTATAATTCATTTTCATTTTCATTGAATGTCTACAAATGAAGTGATCGTGAAGAGGCTCAGCCGAATGGATACGACCTGGAAGACTGTACGATGATCTATCTTACCAACATACACTCCTCTGCCAACTGGATGATATTGCATGTGCATCGCTGGAGGCCAGTCAGTTATCTGTAAAAAGCCAGCTATTGGTAAGATATGGGCTTATATTGACACAATATAGACCACTAATATAAACACTACACAAGCAATAAGTCCCCCTTTTTGAAAATTCCATAACTTTTTAGCGAAATAATTTTGAGCAGAATGATTTGGCAGGAGTGTTTCTGCACTCATTGACTAACTTCTGTGTGAAAATGTGATTGATCCGTCAAGTCATGCATGATTGAGCACGTAATAAAGGCAAAAATGCCACTTTTCAAAAGTCACAAGGGTCATTTTGAGGAATTTGTGATGCAGGATTTTGACAAATTATGTTTCTGTTGAATGATAAGCGCTATTTATGTTAATCAGCTATAGTTTGACCCCCTAACAATTCTTTTGGCACTTTTCGCATATTTACGCTTCAGTGAGCTTAATTTAACAATTTCCATCCATCCTCAATTTTGAAATTGTAAAATCTATTAAGTTTATTGAAAAAAATTGAAATCCGATATTTTTCAGCAAAGTGTATCTTTACACGTTGTATGGATAAATAGTAGGGCGGATAATGGAAAAATCGTGCAAATTGTGATACAAGCACCAAATTTGGCATGAGGGTTTCTAAGGGTCTACTAAGCAAATCTACCCGACGTGCCATTTGAAAATCCAAGATGGCGGCCATTTTCCAAGATGGCCGCCAAAATGAGCTTTTGGAGCCTATTTTCCTATAGAAAAGCATGTACTTGTCCAAATTATATGATCTTGGTGTCTATTTATATGTTTTACAGGTTGCTTAATTCATTTTTACAGCTTTGAATGGCCTTATTGTACCATAAATGGCCAAAAACGTACATGACGGTCATTTTCCAAGATGGCCGCCAAAATAGCTTTTGGAGGCTATTTTCCTATAGGAAACCATGTACTTATCCAAATTATATGATCTTGGTGTCCCTTTATATGTTTTACAGGTTGCTGAATTCATTTTTGCAGCTTTCAATAGCCTTATTGTAACATAAATGGCCAAAAACGTATATGACGGCCATTTTCCAAGATGGTCGCCAAAATAGCTTTTGGGGCCTATTTTCCAATAGAAAACCATCAGTTTATCCAGATCATATTTCCTTGTTGTTTGTTTGTTTGTCTTTCACGTTGCTGAATTTATTTGTCGTAACTTTCAATAGCCTTATCACGCAATAAATGACAGAAAATGTTTATTTTGGATAAAATGATAAAAAAACAATCAGTTTTACAGTAAAACGTTTAAATGAGCCCTTTTATTCAGGTGAATATTTTGTATTAGGCTACATATAACTCTTTCAACTTAACAATTCTGGACGTCAACAAGCATAAAACTAGCACTTGAGGAATAAATGATATCACTCTAAAACATAAACACTTAAACAATGAAAGAATGCAATTAATACGTTGGAATTTATGCTGAGATATCTCTACTTGGGATACATGATAAAGTGCACTTTAATTTTATAATTCTGCGTGAGAACATTGTACAATGATAACATATCGATACATGTAGTTTCTTTCTGAATAGAAATTATGACACAATTGATCCATTATACTATGCCTGTAATATCTAAGTCTTGGGTCCATGTAAAATGTGAGCTGTCAATCAGTAGCCTAAGGTTAATGCACCTTGTTAAAACGTCCTCCACATCTGCAACTTCTAACTCTAATACTACCAGGGCCACTGCGTTGCATTTATTTTGCATTTGCAAACAGTGGTTTATTAGCTGTTATGACTGGTGTTAGATCTGGATTTAAGAAAGCAAATGTATTGAAAATGTTACACAGTACGTTTAATTGTTGGCAACACGACACGTGAGCCTGGTCTCTGATTACATGTAGCAGTAATGCAATGCTCAAAAAGTTGTCTTCTCTTTAGTGTGTTGCATGATAGGGTACTCAGACTATCATCTACACGCGGACAACTCTTCCAGCCAGGTATACTCTTTGTTCATGTGCGACTGGATTGAGCGTGTTGTCGACTATATTTAACAAGAGACAGCTGGAGGAGCGGAGTTTTCAGTAATGAACTCTGGTTTGACATTGGGACAAATACTTCACTTAGTTCAAGACTTCTTTACCCTGGAATCTCCCCTGATTTTGATTGCCCCTCATTCCTCAAGTGGTCTTAATCACACTTTTTTTCCCACTGGTGGGCAGATAATCATACAAATTGCTGATTCCATTCTCATGGAGTATATCAA
>JZLH01S0416117.1:12864-26192 GCA_001188425.1 Eucidaris tribuloides
ATTGCATAAGCGGTTTTTCTTGTTCACTCAATGGCATTGAATTGTTCAAATTCAAATTCAGATTTATTTCATTCATCATCATAAAAACATTTAAGAAATACACAAATGCATGTTACATTAATCATATTAGAAAATGAATAAATGTTTAAAAAGAATGAGGAGTCATCTAGAAAGAGCGAAAAGGCCTTATTAATGATGACCCTAGAATATACAATCAATAGTTAAATTAAACAGATAAACATAGGTCCGTAAACAAGATCTGGACAACAAAACATACATAAACATGACCAAACTACTAACATACATAATAAAAATACTTGAATTATATCAGGGCAAGTATCTCCCCCCCCCACCCCGGGCGTATGTGAAGCCTGAATAGACTATTCAATTAAAGTGTACTTATCAAGTAATAATAGTTTATACCTTTTTTTTAATGTGTTGAGACTTGGGCTATTCTTAATACTAGCAACAAGTGAATTCCAAATTAAAGGACCTTTATAGAACAAGGAATTTTTGGAAACCATTGTTCTTATTTGGGGAATGTGGTAATTAGAGGAGGATCGTGTATTGTATTTATGAACATCAAAATTATAAATAAACTTAGAAGCAATATGGCGTGGTATCAGATTCCTCGAGCAAAGGAACATGAAAACAGCAATATTGTACGTATTCAAATCAAATATATTTAGAATTTTAAGCTTGGAAAAAATTTGTCTGGTGTGGGCAGTAAAATGGGAGTTGGATATAATTCTGACAGCCTTCTTTTGTAAAAGAAATAATCTATTTAATTGATAATCAACTGAATTGGCCCAAACAATATTACAGTAATTGAGATGAGGAAGTATAATTGCACTGTATAATAATTTCAAAATATTTGGTGGGAAAGAACGAAGCTTATTTAAAATTCCTATGCCTTTTGTATTAACAAAATAGAAGATAAAGCGTATTGATTAACACACAATTAGATGTGACACTAAAATACTAATGGCGTGGCTCGCTTTCTTAATGTAAAAAGAGTGGAGTCTCGACTCCGCTGAGTTCATTTTTTCCTGACATGTTACAAAACTATACATGTAGATCAGCAGTTGCGAATTTTAGAATCCAGAGAGAGACAAAAGGAAAATATATTACATCGCATTTTTACCTCTCTGAACATTCCCTTTCATTCATTTAATAATGATAAATTTGTCCTCCTTGGACTATTTAACATACTAATGTCAGATTTGTAAGCCTTGGCATTTGTTCCTGTATTCATCATGTCATTGCCGGTAACCAGTGATAGCCTGGTGGTATTGTCGCAGCCCGGATTGCTGTAGATGACGGGTTCGAGTCCCACGGTTTCATTTTTCTGACATGTTTGTTAAAAATTAAAGATTAGCAGTTGTGATCTAAAATACAGAAAGAGGCAAATGAAAAATATATCACTTCGCATTTTCACCTCTCTGAATAATCCCTTTCATTCATTTGACTGTTTTGCTTGTCGCATTGATTTGCACTATACACCATGTGTCTTGAAAATCCTAAATCCTGATGATTCCCCCCTCCTTTCCTTGTCGCCCTCCCTAAGATTCACCCTGGTACCCCCTCCCCCGAATAAAACAATGCATCAAATGGATAAATACATTAAATGCATTAATTAGAGCATTTGGATGGACGGATGGATGGATGGATGGATGGATGGATGGATTGATGGGTGGATGGATTGATGGATGGATGGATGTATGGATGGATTGATGGATGGATTGATGGATGTACGGATGGATGGATGGATGGATTGATGGATGGATGGATGAATGGATGGATGGATGGATGGATTGATGGATGGATGGATGGATGGATGGATTGATGAATGGCTGGATGGATGGATTGATGGATGGATGGATGGATTGATGGATTGATGGATGGATGGATGGATGTATGGATGGATGGATGGATGGATGGATAGATGGATGGATGGATGGATGGATTGATGGTGGATGGATTGATGGATGGATGGATTGATGGATGGATGGATGGATGGATGGATTGATGGGTGGATGGATTGATGGATGGATGGATTGATGGATGGATGGATGGATTGATTGATTGATTAATTAATTGATTGATTGATTGATTGATTGATTAATTGATTGTTTGATTGATTGATTGATTGATTGCATATGGCAGTCTTGTGCCAGTACTTTAACTTTCTCATTCGTACTTCAACTCAAACTGTATAGGAGGTAAAGTAAGTGCTATAAGTTTAAGTATTTACAGATTGCATCGTATACTTTGCGATCACATCTCCGCTCTTAGGAGAATAAGTTCAGAATACCGTTGAAGAACATACCCCCAAAACCAGTAGATTTCATGTTAGGGGGCGCGAAAACACCGAAGGCAAAATAATAACACCCTATAGTGTGGGGGGAAAACGCCTCGAGAATACATATATCTGACTATGAAACCCATCCCCCTACATTTATAAGGTTTGATAACATACTTTAATTATATCTACCCTTTGAATAGGTTCACAGATAACAAAATCCATCAAAATGCTGACAAAATAGAAAAAGAGTAATATTAAGTTTTTAAAAATCGAGGAGGGGGGGGGACGATCCCCCAGAAAAAAAATCGTGTGGTGGACACGTACCCCGGTTTCCCGGAATCGCCGCCCATGCCTAGTACTGCCTACTACCCTCTCCGTTGTTTTGACGCCCATGATGATTACCAGCATGATGAAAGGGAAATCGAAAGGAGAATTACCCCGAGTGATTATCATGCGCCGCTGAACAGGAATACATCTCATCTGCAGTTGAATCGTAAATTCGGTCAATGAAACTAAAACCACATCGAAATCTCCAGTGTTAAGCCTCAACAATTACCAGACAACATATTACAATTATTCATGTAGACAATAAAAATATATCGGTGAAACGGATATAGAGTATCAATCTAATTTACATTTTGAAAGTCTATACCGCAGAAAGGGAATTTAAAATGGAAAATGTGTTGGCAATAATGCTAATCTGGTTATGGAGCGGGAAGAGGCGGGCATTTCATTTCGATGGTTGAATTTCAAAAATGAAGAAGAACATGACTCCCTGTCATAAAAGATATGTCGGTCAAATAAACTGTAGTAGAATAGATAGTCATTAAATAAATTGATTGGGACTTCATTGTGAAACCACTCATGGACATAAATCAGCATTTGGTACGGACGTGCAGAAGAACAGCCATCGAGCTGACACACGTGCAGTGTTTAAATAAAATAATACAAAAAAATGAAAAAGGATTCGATATATGAAGAGGTGTACCAAGTGAAAAAAATATACCACCTTGTACATGCAACAAAATAGCGCCTGCCAGTCAAACATCTGACAACATATTACAGACACGTGACGGATCCCTGCAATGAATTTTGAATTAATAAATTAATTAATAATAACAAGTTGAACCATTTTTACCATCAAATATGATTTTACACCGTATACTCTTTACATTATTTAGAATATTTGAATAAAATGAATCTTAAGATAAACAAAAGAACGAATGAAGGTACGATTTGAAACAGTATTTTTTTTTACTAAGTATTCTATTGTCACTCCAGACAACAGAAAACAACATAACACTTGCAACAATTGATTTAAAATGACAATTTGTGATATTCAAACGAACAGAGAGCAGATACTACCATGTACATTTCCTATGTCAAAAGGGTTGGGGACCCCTAACTTTTCTATTAATTCATCAATATCTCAAATATAGAAGCGTGTCAGAGTGTGTGAGTTTCAGGGCATTAATGGATGGCATAAGTCCATCTAAAACACTATAGCGAAGAAAAAAAATAATAATGACAATAATTTTACTTATCATCGCATATAAAAATAAAAGAATGATAGAAAACACATCAACTCCCGGGGAAGTGCATCATCGGGGTTTCACTTAAAAATCATTAATATATTTAACGCTTTGTCGCCTAATGGATCATTTTCTTTTCAAAGTAGAATGGGACTTTAGAGATTCTGCACAGTTGCTATCTTGGAGTCGGCGGAAACAGCACCACAACTGAACAAAATAGCCGTTTCAATAAAAAGGTAGGTATAGTTATTTATGAGTGCATTCAGTCATCTGCCCACTTTCTCATTCATATATCTATTTCTTTCTTTTTGTCTATGTCTATTTATACAGCGTAAAACTATTAAACACTTTTATAAACACTTTTCTGTAACACTTTATGAACACTTGAACACGTTCATCTGGTATAATCACTTTTACTTTAGAAGTTCTATCAAAAGTTCGTGTTTATCTCTGGAACACTTCATAAACTCTTGAACGCGTTTAATATGAAATCATAAACAGGTTTAGGTGTTGAAAATCATAACGCATCAACAAACATTTGTATGAACATCTAAACACTTCAGTGTTTAGATCTTCACAGAAATGTTTTTGACGTGTTTATGATTTTCAACACCTAAGCACCTAAACGTGTTTATGAACGAGATAAAACGTGTTCAAGTGTTTATAAAGTGTTACAGAAAAGTGTTTAAAAGAGTGTTTAGTATTTCTATAGTGTATGTATGGATGGATTGATGTATTAATGATTTCATGTATCCATGTGTCTATTTTTCTATTTTTCCTTTATGTGTTAACCTGGTTATCGTGCCATTTATCCACACATCCTGCAATTAATTAACTTAATGACCTAAATACCTTTCTTCCTATCTATAAATAACTTTATTTTATGCCATTACTTACTAATCAAGTTAATCCCAAGAAGATTCACGATATATTGGTGTTACTAAAGTTTGTTTTATATGTTTTGTATATTTGTTGTTATTTTTCTTCTTCTTGAAGTTGGAAGTGTGAAGTTATGCATTAATGTATTCATAACCTCATCTCATTGGCTGGAAAAATCTTGAAGGTAAACTAGCTACCAAAAGGTTTAAGAGCAAGAGAAATAAACCCCCTTGATTCAGTTAGTTTTCTGTAGAATTATAGGGTTAAAAGTACCCGTAATGGTTTCCATGTGTACATTACATTACATTTTCTAATTTATAGTAAATAACGTTGATGTATATATTTGCCCATGTTCTGCTTTAAACAAATGACTTCTTTATTCAATGACTTAATTCCGTCTCTGTAATTTTCTTTACCTGCCAACGCGGAAAATATAGCATCGAAGATTATGTAGCTCAGATTTTCAAAACTCGAAGTATGTATTTAAAATTCAGGGCGCCAAAACCTTTACAATATCATACAACTTACCAAAATGGGAATTTTCTGCTAGTCGCAACTTTTTTGTTATGCGTACATGTGCACATAGGCAAGAATGAAAAAAAACACACCACGAACTGCTCTTATTATGATCAAACACCGTAGCTGCATAGCTATAATAGGCCGTTCGTAACTTTAAAAGTAAGTGTCCCGTTAATCGAACGCAGATGGCGGTTTTTCGAGCTAGTGCGCATGAGTGCCCCTGCGATCTTGGTCTAAAAAAAAAATAGAAAAAAAACCTCGTCTCCGTAAAAAGATAAAATACCCTCCCTACTCAAAAGTATTGCAACATACACTATAACGCTTACATTTTACGTTGAAGGGGTCTTAATAAAATGATGTTCTAATTACGTTTATGATTGGAAAATAACAAATTATTTGATCAGACATCAATGAATATTCTTTCTCATTTCTTCTCGAAGGCAGATAGATTATCAAATGCAGGCGCGCCCACGACAGAGGGGCTGGAACATAAAATTTTGTATGTTTTCGCCTCCCTATAGGGGTGGGTGTGTTAATTCACACTAGCATAATAATTCGGTTTCATATTACCAATGAAACGATTTTGATGGCTTGGAAAGATTTCCAGCCAAAAAAAAATATCAATATGTTCCTATGAAGGGGTCTCAGAAAGAAGACCACGCCCCTCGAAGACGAAAATGACCTCATATCTTCATAAGACAGTGACAAAGAGGATAAGACTACTAACTAAAGATGATGGCTTTCTCTTCGCATCATTATATCCAATGTACTAAGAAGTCTCATGACAGTAAATTTTAAGATGTTTACAATAATAAAATGCCTTTAGAATTGAGAAAGAATAAGAAATTATAACTTGAAGAGGTCTTGTTTAAAGCATGGGGCGTTTGCTCCTTGCTACTGTCTTATGAAGATAGGAGGTCACTTTCGTCTTCGCGGGGTGTGGTCTTCTTTCTGAGACCCCTTCAGAGGAACATATTGACATTTTTTGTTTGCTAGAAGTCTTTCCAAACCATTAAAACCGTTTCATTGGTTATATGAAACTGAATTACGATGCTAGTGTTAATTAACACCCCACCCCTACGGGCAGGCGAAAAAAGGGTTAAATTTTATGTTCAAACCCCTCTGTCGTGAATGCGCCTGCATTTGATGATCTCTCCGCCTTGGAGAAGAAACAAGAAAGACTATTCATTGATGTCTTTTTCAAATAATTTGTTATTTTCTAATAATAAACTTCATTAGGACATAATTTTAGAAAGACCCTTTCAACGTAAAATATATGCGTTGTAGTGTATGTTGCAATACTTTTGAGTAGGGAGGGTAGATAACATGCTAAAATCCACGCAAAAGTTTTTATATCATGAATCCTCAATTATAATCAAATTTAATGTATTTTCGATGAACTGCAACTATACACCAATTGTGTGTTATCATATATACATTTATATGGGCAATTCCGTGAATTATTGGACAAATCACAAATTATATAAATTGGTCTATCTCGAATCGTATTACATTTTAATGGTTTAAATGGGTATGAATCATGAAGAAACAATGGGGGACATCATTTCTACTCTAAATTTTACGTCTTCAGCAGCAACCTCTAGGAGGATAAATACATGAAATACCACATGTGGAACTAGTGTGACTAAATCTCAGTTTTATGAAAAACTATCATTTATTCTGCAGTTTTTTCCATGCCAATAGCCTCTTCTCATTGTTTTGAAAGTAATAAAGCCCCACATTATGCGTACTAAATCTGAAAAAGACATGAATAAACGCAAATTTGTGTGGATGGACAAAATGTAACGTACTAAACCAATGTTTTTGGATGTGTAGTTAAAATGAAAGATTTTATCAATAAGTTATACATTAAATGACTTATCAAGATACCAGAAATAGCATGAATACCACAGTTTGTTTCAGTTGAAAACAGGTTGAGGAAACTTTGAGGACAAAGACATTTGTCCATTCCTCTACGTAGCGTATTCTAACCACAATTAAGTTCTCCTGATTTATTCATCTGAAACATGCTCTCATAGATTTGCTTGATGTGTGAAGTAGGCCAGTCTAGGAGAATGAAGTACACAGGAACAATAATAAGGAAAGGCAATTCATGTAAGACAAATGTTGAGTAAAGATTGTCATAAAGTGTAACGTAACTAATCACGGAATTGCCACATTATGTTTTAATGTTTACAATTTTTTGCTTTGTTATTTTACATAATACAGTAGTTCAATGAAATGGGTTTCCGACAATCTACCTAATGTAATATCGTAAGTATATTTTGCTTTTTTATGTGCGTGTACGTATTGCGGTTTTTATGTGTGTTTCCTATGTATGTGTTCGTGTTCGTGTGTGTGTGTGTGTGTGTGTGTGTGTGTGTGTGTGTGTGTGTGTGTGTGTGTGTGTGTGTGTGTGTGTGTGTGTGTGTGTGTGTGTGTGTGTGTGTGTGTGTGTGTGTGTGTGTGTGTGTGTCCCCAGGGGCCCTGAAAATGTCATTTATAGTCTTATAAAGTTCTGTGTGATGGATGTACACGTATTGTCACGTATTGACTCAAACCATGGCACGATGGAAGGATGTTTTCAGCATCTGAGAGGGAGAGAACGTGCACTTCCGCGATCGGTGACAGGGTGTGGAGAAACACGTTTACATTATGCACAAGATTTAGTGACAAACAACCAATGTTACTGTAGCAACAGCAGGTTATCTCCTGTCTTTTAAAACAAACAATTTATTGACATGTATTAGTAAAAATAATTATATTGCATGATTTATAAAGTTGAAGTTCGGCCCGTGATTTTTCTTTCCCTCCAATACATTAAACTTTCTTCGATAAGGCAAGGTAATTCATATCTTTACTCTTTACAAGGAACGTAACTGTTGTGACTCCAAATGGATATGAAATAAAACGGATGAATCTTTCTTCCTAAATGTAGAGCTATGTTCCAAAACATGTATAATTCTCTAAATAATGACAACAATATACAAAGACACAGACGCCGCGACGTTTTTCGAATCGGGGACCTCTATATCTAGGTAAAAAAAAAATAAAATAAAAAAAACCTTTGCCTTATCCTCTAAGGCTTAGCCGCGACACCCCCAGTTAAAACGGATTATTTACAAATAATATCGTACCAAAATGAGAGAAGCAAAAGTCTCCGTGTTCCATTCAAACTGAGTTGCATGGACTTATTCTGAGTTTGTCGTAGTAGTCCCAGTAAGTGCCGTATATGTTTGACATTAAAAACAAATATACTCACAATGATATTGAGTTTTGAAATGAACAATAACCATTCAAAAATGTGTCTGAATAAATTTTTCATTTCATAAGAGGTTTATCCTTATACTTTACGATGCTGCAAAAACACTTTCACAATTAGACATGTTTATTCATTCCCAGCGTGATGACAAACAAGTCATTAAAGATAAAGGCTAAGATCTGATCTACATAGTAGTACTTAAATGAATTAATAAACACCATAGAATACAAAAGTTTGGAAAGTCTCCTGCCACTGGTAAGATATGCTTGAATGAACGTCACCCATGAATTTCCACTGCGGTGGAGTGTAAATAGCCTAGATCTGCACACAGTAAGTCTATGGAAGGAAATGGGCATGGTGAATCCGGTCAACTTGAGTACACATAGATTTTTACCTTTTAAAAGCACTTAATAATCATTTAGAAATACAGTTTTCAGGGCTTCATTTTAGACCTATCAGAGACACTTAGAGCATGGAGGATTATGTAGCTCACATGTTTCAAACTGTGGTCATTGTTAGTCTGTGGTTTTAAAACATTTTGTTTGACCAGGTGCTGCAGTACTGGCTGTTCACAGCATTGCCTCACAGTGTCCTCGTATAACCTGTGGTACCGGCAGAGACGAAAATGGCGTAGAGTATGATCTGGTGCTGAAAGAAGTTCCTGCTCCACCACACTTGATGAAATATATCAACAAGTATAAGAAACCCGTGGCGTGTGTTAAAGCAGGTATAGAAAAAATATACAATTCTTCTTCTTCTTCTTCTTCTTTTACTACTACTTCTTCTTCTTTTACTACTACTTCTTCTTCTCATTGTTCTTATATTATTATTATTATTATTATTATTATTATTATTATTATTATTATTATTATTATTATTATTATTATTATTATTATTATTATTATCACTATCATTATCAGTAGTATAGTAGTAGTAGTATCATCATTATCATCGTCATAATTTTCAGTATTTTTTTTCATTATCCATTTATTTATTTTGTTTATTGGTTTGTTTATTTGTTTCTTATCGATATAACATAATCTATTATTTCTTATTGCTATTTCAATATTTGTCTTTTAGCGTGTTTGTCGTCACCGTGTAAGAAGGGAAAGTCGTGTAGAGAAACAGTTGATAGATTTATCTGTGAAGACAAGTTCGAAAGTCCAAATGGTATGTATTATTATATACCTGAATAAAGAATTTGCGGAATTATCACTCACACTGATTAGAACAATATTATTTTAAAATAGTAGCACTCATTCTGTGCAACGTCGTGTGGCATTTAAAAGAAATGATAATCACACCCAACAGATAGAGCTCTAGTATAATAGAGTAGTATACATGTACTCAATATTAGGAGAGGGCAGTGACATGATTGGGAGAAATACATGTAGATAATGCCTCTCGAACCAAACTGGTTGAAAGATATACCAGCTAGAGTGTATCTCCTGACTGGAAGGATTTCTCTTGAATTTGTTCACTAAAGGAGAATCAAGCATTAGCATAACAGCACTGTATTTCTCTCGTGCCCCCAGAGAAATTAATCCCATAGAAAGCAAATATGTCTATCGCATGGCATACAGATAGAAGTTATTTTAAACTGAGTCAATTTTTTACTACAAAATTTTCACAGTAGAATCCTAGCACTTGATTCTAGAATAGTTTTACCACAAGTTGAGGACTACCCCCAATCATTTCATTTACCTTTAAAACGAAATAATATCAATGTGACCTACAATAAGAATTTGTCATGTCAAATTAAGAACTTGTCGATATAAAGACATGATAGCCATTGTCCTCTTACGACATTTGTCAGACTACTTATAAGATAAGAAAATCTGATGCACATTCTGTTTCCCCACTTCATTATTGGGAGGCTTTGCAAATTGAAAATGTTCCTCTATTCTTCTAATAACAGAAACATGGATATTCCAATGATATAATATGGAGAAGGCCTACTCGCAAAAGAGGCGTACTCCTCTTACCGCAATGTCGTTGAATGAAACATTTTTTAAATGCTCCTTTCCGCCAGTTTCAAATATTAAGAAAATAAGTAAATCCATAGACAAAGTAAAGACAATTATATCTTATCATAACGTTTATATGGCAGTACTTCCAATTTCGATTGTTTAAACTTTGGTGGTAATCTAAAGATTTACTTAATATGTCGTGATTATCTAAAATATTGAACATGACTGAATACATGGCCATTAGACCTGGAGGAGGGGGGGGGGGGCGCACTGTCATTACAAGGTGTACATCATGCGCGTGTGAAAAAATGTGTAAAAAGTGTTGTTTTTCCCGGTCGGGCGATGTACGCGCGTACAGTGAAAAGGGTATCAAAATCGCCAAATTCAGGGAAAAAAGGTATACACTTTTAATACAAAGCTACTTGAAAAGGGTATCTTTCAGATTTGAATACTTGTTTAGGGTATTCTGAGATCGACGAATAATTACCTGATTAGGGTCCATTTTTCAAATCATACATGAGCATGGTGTAATGACAGTGCCACCCCCACCCCTTTCCACCCGGGGGGGGGGATTTGAAGAAAGAGGTCATGGACCCGTGATGTGGACTTTGTTTTGTTTTGTTGTTTTTTTCAGCTTGTGTTTCTTCCCGTGGTGTAAACAGCACATGTAATGAAACTGGTGTTGGTCTCCCAACTCATCAGCCTCTCACATCGGCAAACTGCTCTGGACCCAGTAATTGTTACAACTTGTCTAAAAAAAATATGCAAGTAAAAAGCGCCCTCTTTGGTACATGTGATTAGAAAATATTTGTGACGTAATGCTTACATCAAAGTCAAGAGCATTGTTAACTAAATATATTTCGAGATTAAAGCAAGCAAATTTAACAGAACAAACGGTATTTGAAAGTTGAGACTGTGCCCTTGACGTTAATGTCAGCATCACGTCGTAAAAGTATTTTGTAATTGCCAAAGAGGGCGCTTTTTACTTGCACTTATTTTAAGACATGTTGTGCAGTGCGTCCCAGAAAAAAAGGAACCCTGAAACAAATGTTTATTGTGCGGAAGCAGTGGGAAGTATGATTGAAAATACAAGTTCAAAATAAACTTTAACTTAATAATATGCTCTTTTAAATGATACATTAAGCAAACTTACTTATTCATGCACCTCTAAGTACCATAACTTTAAAAATTAATGTCAAAAACCATTTGCTACACTCTATGGCTTTGACACTATGCACACCACCGGTCCATCTCAGCAAATGTAGTTGACAAAATTTAGCTTCATCTTTTAATAATGTTTTCAGTGATTTAACAACGTAATCTTTCATCCCGTGTGATAGTATCTGTTAAGGTCTTAACATGAGCCCGGAAAAATATATTTCAAAATATGGCGCTTTAATCCAAGCTCACCAGTTTTCACCGATCAAAAGGTGTATCTGGCGGTACCCGAGAGCGTCGATCATGGGGTGGGGGGGGGCAGAGGGCGTAGGCCCACCAATGAAAATATTGGGGGGGCAGAACAACTACCGATTTGCGCCCCGCCCGCCGCCCAAAAAAAAAAAAAAAACCATCATAATAATTTTGCGACGAACTTGAAACAATTCATAATATGCAATGCAAATATTATGTTTTAAAAAGCATTGGGAAAGCATTATAAAACCGTTAAACATGGCATAAAAATATAATTAAACATACAAAATTGTCAATTTCGCGCGCGAAATTCTGTGCGCCGAAAAATGTGGACTTTTTTTACACTTTTGCCCCAATCCGAAAGATGGATCAACGCTCCTGACGGTTACCCCTTGGACAACTACTCTCCGGATACCGAGCAATTTCCCCTAGGACAATTACCCCCGGACAACTACCCTCTTGGGACAATTAGCCCCTGGACAACTACCCTCTCAATGCAATTACCCTCTAGGACAATTCGGATAATTACCCCCGGACAATTAACTACCCTCCTAGCGCAAATACCCCATGGACAACTACCTCTGGATAATTACCCCCAAGGACCATTTCCCCTTGGGCAATTACCACCCCCCCCCTCCTTCCCACCCCCGATTGGGGATGTGATATTCCTCCATTAATATCTTGCTCGTTACAGCATAAATTTCTAAATTTTGATATTCAAGGGTGTTTATTTTTTCAAGCAATAGGCCTACTATCACACAGCCCAGATACCAAAGGTTGACCTTTTTTGTAATTGAAGATCCACATTACTAAATAATTTTGTTACCATGGTATTTTTCCCTTTCAGCCTGTGTTACTTCACCAAATGTAAACGTGACATGCAATGAAACTGATGGCGGTGCCCCGACGGCACAGACTACGACACTGGCAGAAGGTTCTCGGAAACCTGGTATGTATCAGTTACATTAATTCACTTCATAATTGTCTGGCATTCATTTTGCTGACACATGGAGTTAGAGGTGTACGGGGGATGTTTGGGTGTTCAAACAAACACACCCCTTTCTACGGAATCAAAACACCCCCCTTTTTTTCACGGTAAACATCCCCCTTTTGCTGAAAACGCCCCCTTCTGGTTCACGTCGGTCGCGATTTGGATGTAAAATCGGTTCCCGTCGTTTAAATTCAAACAAAATAATCCTTATTGCCAATCCGTAGGTTTCTTACAGGTTCATGTTTAGGTATAATTCGGTGAGATACATTGATGGTAAGGTATGAAAGCTTTAATGATTATATAAAAGGTAAAAGGTAAAGTTGGCGGTTTAGGCCTATAGTATTGGATTAGCGTCTTCAAGCACTCTCTCACGACTTTACCCTCCCTGATGATCGGACCGTATCACGCCTGCACAGGTGTGCAACACCTCCACTCCCTGGGGAATATTATAGGTTTTCCC
>JZLH01S0416117.1:42008-52448 GCA_001188425.1 Eucidaris tribuloides
CCCCCCCCCCCCTCCAAAAAAGTGGATAGATTCCTCTGGGTCAATCCCCCCCCCCCCCTCAGCAGAAGGTTATATCCGCCCCTGCTTCCCAGCCCAAACTTATTGACGTAACTATAAATGCAAAGGAAAGACCGACCAAGCGGCATAGATAGTGTTTGCAAAATTATGCGAGGTCGCGTAGCGACCGAGCTTTAGAAAATTTTTGTAATTGTAACCCTATAAAAAACAATTTTCTAATGCACTTTACCCTGTGGACTGGGACGGAAGGGCGCATAATTCCAGTAAGGTTTATAATTTTCCTTCCTTTTTTCATCTTCTTCTTTCTCTCTCTTTTTTTTTTTGCATTTTTTGCGCCCCCCTTAAAGTGGCGCCCGGGGCACGTGCCCCCTCTGCCATGCCCCCTCTAAATACGCCACTGGATGTGCTTAAAGATACACGGTAAAACTTTGATATGTGAACTACACAGTAGTGTTTAATGATAAATAAGCATACTAGAATGCAAATGATTAAAGTTATGCGGCAAGATATGCATGAATAAACATTTTCAACTATACGGTGGAGGATAAAGTAGCCTAGATATACACACAGTAGTCTATGGGAGGAAATGGGCAGGTGAATCCGGTCAGTCTGAGTAGGCCTACTCAGATTTTGAAATACAATTTTCAGGGCTCCATTTTTAGACCTTATCAAAGACACTTAGAGCATGGAGGATAATGCAGCTCACATTTTTTTAAAACTGTGGTCATTGTTAACTTGTGTTTTTAAGACATTGATCCACATTGTTACCTTCTCATATATCTCAGAGTTCGAAAGCAAATCTGAATCTTTTTCTACCAAGCACATTATTTTACAAATAGTTAATACTTTTCTTTTTGTATTTTATTTCATTTTATTGTGATAAGTTGGTTTTGTATAAGTTAGTTAGTAAGTTGAATTGAATTGTTTTATTTCAGTGTTTTCCATTTAAACAATATCACAGTGAAAAGCAAACGATATAACAAATCACTTTAACATAGTCTATCGGAATTCGTACGTGTACAAATTATTGAAACTAATACGCGTTTATAACATCATTTTGTACAATTATCACATGAGATCGACGGAAAATACTGGAGGTCCCTGTCATAAGGCAAGCTTGATAAAGATAGAGATCTTAAAACATTATCTTGAGGGTAGATAAAAGTAGTGAGAGGGGAGAATTAAAAGAAAATAAAAAAGGAAGTGAAAATCAGGGCGAAAAAAAGTTAGTTACAGTAGTTAGTAAGTGAGTGAGTGAGTGAGTGATTGTTAGTCAGTAAGTTATTAATTTACATATATATCTATTATATCTATTTATTTATATACATATTTGCCACTGTTTGCTGTATTGTATTGTATTTATTCATTCATCCATCTATTTAATTAGTGAATCCCAGCACCATTGTAACAACACGAAATAGATAAAAATAATAGTTTGAGTGAAAGCAGCCATGATAATTGAGTCTTTATTCACAACATAATCATCTGCATAGCATTTCCTTTCGCAGAAATAGAAACACTTAGAAAGAAATAACGTTTAAGATTGTCTTTTTTTAGAAGTACTCATTTTTTGCAGTTCAATTATTTTGGAAAGTGCCAAGGAGACATAGCGTCTCTGTCTTGAACACGAGGAGGAGGAGGAATATACGGGAAGGTTGGTAGCGTTGCATTGACTCCAACCCCATCATTCGTCCAAAGCCGCCCCCCCCCCCATTTTGCCAAAAGGATGCGTTCGGAGCGTGCCGATACTATCTCTTGTTGATAAGAACAATAACATTAATATTAAGAAAACAACATAATACAAGAAGAGGAGGAAGAAGAAAACAGAAACAAGAAAAAAAGAAAGAAAATTGAAAAAAATGAAGAAAAGAAAAGAAAGATGAGAAAGAAAGACAACAAAAAATAAAGAGAAGAGAATGATAACTGAGAAGAAAAAGGAGAAGAAAAAGAAGAAGAAAAGAAAGCATCTTTTGTGACCTAAAATTTCAAACTTCCTTTACATGCTCGCTCACTGCGCTTGCTCATGGGATTTATTCTAAATCTATTTAGCGATATGTATAAGATTTATGCAGGAATACAAATGGTGGGTTTCAGCATGTTTGATTTTGTGTGTATGTGTGTTTGTGTGTGTGAGTGTGCGTGTGTGTGTGTGTGTACGAGTAGGTAGGTTTGTGTATGTGTGTGTGTCTGTGTGTGTGTGTGTGTGTGTGTGTGTGTGTGTGTGTGTGTGTGTGTGTGTGTCGTGTGTGGTTGGCTGTGTGTTGCTGTGTGTGTGTGTGTGTGTGTGTGTGTGTGTGTGTGTGTGTGTGTGAGTGTGCGTATGTGTGTTATTTCAATCATGCCAAGTACGGATAAAGAAATCAGGGTCGCTATTTGTAAATGAAGCAGGAAAGAAGAGCGCATGCGCATTAATTCTCTTCAAGTATATAAAAGCCTCTTTGCAGTTTCTGGAGAATATTCATCTCTGCAAAGAAGTGATTCGGGCTGCCTTTTATTTGGCGTCATTTCTAACACGGTTACTTGAAACCTAGAAAAGAGAGGTCCTTATTCAATTCGGTGAGTACAGCGTACACGTACACGTACTTGTGATTGCGTTTGTGAGCATTTGTTGTCTGCTTAATATTAAAATCATACACCACTGTAAATAAACCGTGAAAACACAAGGTTTATACATATCTTAACATCAATCAAAACACGTTGTCATTTCATGCATTTTTGTTGTCTTGTTATTCGTGTAAACATAAACTATGATAACAATTTCCAGAATACCATTACAAGAATAAATAAAAATTTTATACCTGCAGGTATCCTGCATTTTTTGAAGATATCTTTGAGGCATGGTATTGATTTTTTTTTTATTCAAGCGATATCAACCTGATCAATGAAAGTACTAAAACTTTTGAATGTGACAAACATCAAATATCTAGAGTAATACATGCGAGGAGTAGGCCTGCATTTTGTTAAAATCATCTTCATTACAATGATAAAAAACTAACATGACCCAAGAAGGTGCCGTAATATTTATGTTCTGTGCAAATACAAATTTCAAGAAATTTAGATATTGACGAATGCGTTTCTTATTGAAGCAAGGAGTTTTGTGCGGTTTGGGTTTTTTCGTTTATCTTTTATTTTCTTTCTTTTTTTTGGGGGGGGGGGTGTTCCTTTGACTCATATTATTTGACGAAGGCAGAAGTTAGCATACGGAAAGCATCTTCGAACTCATAATTCTGAATACTGTCCAAAAAAAATGCACATGGATTTTTTCCTGAAATTACTGGCACTCGCCACCATTTTTATTTCGAAACATAATCATGAATTTTATGTAATTCGTAAATTATTCAATGTAAACAGAAGCAATGCCTATTTCACATGTGTTAATACATGTAGTTGTTATCAACAGGGATAGAGTCGAAGCCGGCATTGAGGCCAGATTTTGCCTGCCTTGGCCTTGGCCTCGGACTGGGTCTCGTGTACAAGATCTATGGGAAAAAAAATACTTTTCCAGCGGCCTCGTGACTCGGAACGGTCGGTCTCGACTCCATCCTTGTTTATCAATAAATCGAGTACCTCCACCTTCGCAGTCGTACTACTATTTTCCCTATACTACAGTGTGTATTAAAAATGGTTCAAGTGGAAATTATTAGTTTTTGATTATAGGAAAATTACACACACTTACAACCTGGTTACATGTTGGGTATTTTCATAAAGCTAAAAGACCGTTCATTTCAATACAATTTATTTTAATTCATTTGGTTGTCAGTCCTGAGATATGATGAATTTTCTGCAATGACGCAAAATAGCTTTATTACCACTCTACACGTGTGCCACATATGCAATTTTTTACCTCGTTTAAAACATCTTTTGACAAAGAAACCATTGAAAAGCGTGAAAATGATCGTGAAATGGTTCAGTGATTCCTACAAATATTATTTTGAAATCATACTGTTCTATTATATCTATTCAGAGAGGGAGAATTTACTTTAAGAAAGGCAATGAAATTGAATAACACATGTGCGGTTCAACATGAAAATTTTGTGGATATTCAGTTAGGGTACATGGTCCCACAACAGAGGCATTAATTTACTCTAAAGCCGTATTGTTTCTGACCTTTTAACTTCAAGAACCACAATACATAACATATTTCATCAAGATTAAATGTTTGTGTCAGTTCCTTATTTTGATGAATTCAGATTGTTAATTTGTTTTGATTTCTATTGTAATTAAAACATTCTGTTTCGAAGTGTCAACGCTGATTTGGACCATTAATGCAAAAAGTGGTACAAACGCGATTTTGATTGACTGCACAAAAGTAACCATAACTATTGATTGACAAAAATAAATTAGATGAAATAAAATGTATGAGTAAGAATATCATTTTTCGTTAATATAATACCAAATACACATACTTTTTCAGAAAATTTAATGCCTAAAATAATTTTCTCCCGATTGTACAATTGTTTTAAATACACACTACTATCATTATAAGTACTGCCATCACTACTAGAACTACAAATCGTTGTAATATATACCAGTACATCCTCTTGTTCTGTTTATTCCTCCTGCATCAATTGGGACAAAATTTACACACGGTGCATGTACCAATTTCCTGTGAAGGCCTACCTATTGCATCATTCTTGATATAGAGCCCAGGAGTAAAAGTCATAAATCATAATAAGAAATAGAGTAAAAACAAGGGCTAATTTTCATTAAAACAATAAACCATAAAGAGTTTGATATATCTAAACTGTTTCCTTCTACAATGAATTTTCTCGTTTAACAACATTTTCTTCAAGAGAGTACTTTTGTATTGTGAGAGTATTTTCTTTTCTGGTAAATTCTATTAATTTAGATTTAAAGCTAAAACTCTAAATCGAAAAAAGAAGATAAATTAAACATCAACAAACATTGTTGTTCAGACGTTGTTAAGCGTTTCTTGGTTACGACCTATGCCAATATCTCAGCACTATGTTTTGTCAATATGAGATGTGACCGTGACGTGACATATTTTTAACTGCCTTGAAAGTAGAATTCCACATTTCAAGAAGCATTGTAAACTCTCTTAAAAGAGAAAAATCTACCTAGTCCTTTTAAAATGTACTACGAGAAGTAGAAACTATTCGGTAAAATCTTTTTATTTAAGGTCTCTCAAACAAAAAAATCACTTTGTAAACAATTATTATATATAATGGGATATCAGGTCTTTGCAACAAACGTCACTTGAAAAGGATATTCTTAGTCATGGGAACAATACTCGTAGTAGTAGTTCCATATCAGATGAAGATAGCACTTTAGAGTATTTCCATAAAAGTCGTACGTATTAAAACTATATAACAATTTTAGGGAAACCCTAATTTTACTTTTCATTTTCATTAAAATTCGTCATGACATTAATATTTACACAAAAAATACGTATGATTTCAACGATCTTCCTTCTCAGTATTAATTGATTCCTATACTGAAATCATTCCCTGTATTTTTTTACTACAGTGTATACTTATGGAAGGGAACTATTCTCAACCGAACTGATAAATACTGTCACAATAATAAGCCTTCTGTCACTCAAATCTTGATTTAATAATGCAACAAATATCGTTCTTTAATACGTGACATTTTTTCATTTACTGTTCAAATCAAGGCAAGGCGTAGAAATACCAATTTTAAAGCTTCATTTAAAAATATCAATATTAAGCTATTGATACGAGCAGAATTGACTGCTTTCTTTTATGCATGTTCTAGTTACCAGGTCCAGGTTGTTTTTCTGTTGAAAATCAATCAATTTATGTATTTTAGTTGAGGTCCAAGTTATGTTTTTCTTACAGATTTCGTATTCACACCGGCCTTTGTCTAAATAGAAATATCTGCTGTCGCTAGCGATACTCTTGCTTGAAGTTTCGTGTTTATTAAAATACTGTCATGTGTTATACTGCACGTTATTCCGTTTGTGTAGTGTTTCTTGTCATAAAATTATGGCATCTTGCATCTCACTTGAATAAAATGATCTTTATTCCAGTGTCAGACTTATGTTTTATTTTTTTTTACTATTTTGATTTATGTTAAAACCCTGTATTTAATAGCAGTGGTTGATATTGCGGAAAATAATTGTCAAAAAAGGAGCAGCAGAAATCAAATTTGCTCCTCCAGCCAGATAATTTACCCCTGTTAACACGAAAGATTACAACGGCGGTAATCACTATAGGCATACAGTTCCAGATGAATGGACCAGAGTTCGGTATAGTGGTCGCTATAGACAAGAAAATTTGGTGTCTGACAAGTTTAAGTTTAAAACGGCAATTTGAGAGGCCACCAAGCAAGGCTTTGTCCAAATGATAAATGTTAAATTATTCTCCATTAAATATGTCTTCAGTAATTACAATTTACAAGTCATAATTAAATCTATACATTGGAATCAATGCCAGTGCATGTACAATACCATTTTGATTAAAAAAACCAGTTTTAATCAAAAGTTACTTTGCTTTGCATGTTTTAACGACGTTTCCTACTGCATACGAGTTTATCAGTCAACTTTATCGTTAATTCGTAATTGATATTTCTCAATCATTATTTTTTTTACTGACTTAAGCATTTTCTTACCCATATTGGAAATGAAAGGGATTGTATTTCTTTTTCAAATTTCATTCCAGATTCCAGGTTTCTTCATTATCGGACATGGCTTTGAAAATCGTTGTAAGTGTTATTTCAATCATTTACGCCTTGTTTCACTGTGATATGACAGTATACGGAGGTGCTATAACGCAGAGTCCAGCTTCAGATGACGTTATTCAAGTTACTGGTAATATGACGTCATCATCATTAGGGATGACACTGACAATGGCTGACCCAAACCCGAATCCTACCAGCGAAACTCAATTCGGTGAAAACGTATACGGCACAGACCCTTGGCCAAGTGATACAACCGGACCAACAGTCATGGTACAGTTCAAGATGACTACAGCAGATGGAAATCATTCGGCCACAAAACGAGTCACTCAGGCCGCCATTTTGGATGGTTGGTCTTGGTCTCCAATGATCTGGAACTGGTGGGATATTGTAAAGTTAATATCTTCCGTACTTGGCATTGTCGGTAATTTCCTGGTCTTGTTAGTCTTATATCAACGAAGATCTCTTAGTCGATCAACCGACATTCTTATCGGGGCCTTGGGCCTGGCGGATTTCATAACTTCTATCTTTATCTGCCCGATCCCTTCTGTCAAATCTCTACCGAACACATTTTGGGGAAAGTTATATTGCAATATCATTTATTCCTCCGTGATCATGTGGATTTCGATCTCCGCATCAATATTTACCCTATCAGCCATATCCATCGAAAGATTTATAGCAATCGCGTATCCATTTCATTTCAGGCGGCTCTTTAATCACCGTAAAACTGGTATTTGTGTTTTGATTATTTGGATACTTGCCGTCGTAATAAACATGTTCACCTTCTTCGTCACTTATTTAGACACAATGACGAGCACTTGTATCATTCGATTTTCCTCCACAAACACTCGGAGATTAAATGGCATCGTTTTGTTTTTCTTGAAGTTTGTTTTGCCAACTTGTACGATGCTTGTCACTCAAGCTCTGACAGCTTTTGCACTTCAACAAGAATTCATGCGATTTAAAGATGGGATGAAGAGAGCCGAGCAATCCAATCCGTCATATCGTCTGCTTGTTGCCAGGCAACGTGTCATTAGAATGTTGTTCGTGGTCATTCTTGTTTTTATTGTTTGTTGGGGACCGAACCAACTCGCTTTCTTTCTATTAAATCTCGGTCTTATTGACACCTCGTATCTGTACAGTCCTCTAAATACGGTCTTAACGATCTTGGGGTTCTATAATTCATGTGTTAATCCTATTGTCTATACTATTCGTTATCCCAAATTCCGAACGGCTATCAGGGAGATATTCACATCCTCCAAATCACCAAAGACGGCATTATTTGAAGAGAAACTGGACTCACAACAAGTGGTATCAGTAGTATCTTATTGAAAGGAAATGTAAATGACACCATGCAGACAAACCTAGGGGCGGTGCCACAGGGGGCGGAGGCTCGGCGTAAAAATGTCAGCGGTAAAAACGTCAGAGGTAAAAATGTCCGAGGTGAAAATGTTACAGGTAAAAATGTCAGAGGTAAAAATGACAGGGGTAATAATGTCACCGGTAAGAATGTCACAGGTAAAAATGTCAGAGGTATTTCAGAGGGTAAAAATCCGAAGTGAAATGTATTTGTTCGAGGTAACTCATGTGCTAATCCTATTATCTATACTCTTTGTTATCCCAAATTCCGAACAGCGATTAGGGAGATATTTACATCCTCCAAATAACCAAAGTCGGCATTATTTGAAGAGAAACTGGATTTACAACAAGTGGTATTTTATTGAAAGGAAATGTACATGAAATGTACATACCACTGGGGAGCAGGGGGCGGCCGCCCCTATAGTTGTCAAATTATTGAATTCAGGGATTTTGAATTTTCTTCGAAAATGGCTCCTCCTAAAAAAAAATGTACTCAACGAGCTCCCCTTACGCACAATTATTTCAGTTTTCGCTTGCTGACGGAAGAAATTTGGCCTGGAAAATTCCGGAGAAAATACAAATTTTTCGGAAATATCCCCCCCCCCTCCCCACGAATTTTACCCTGGTGCCGCCCTGGGCATACAATACCTAACACAACTTTCCCTACATGTTCCAATTCTTGTTTTATTGTTTTTCTCATGTTGTAATAATCATAATATGATAGGCCTATATATTTGTCCACTCAATGATTGAAAAATTTACATGTATCATTATGTATTTTTGGTAGATTATAATTGTTCCGTTATACAGTTGCACGTAGGCCTATTATTTTTTTTTATGGAGAAGTGTTTATTTGCTGATAAGCAAGGGTGCGCCAACTCATGAGAAGAAATAATGAATGAAGGCAGGAACGGAGGGAAGAACCGATGAAAATGTACGATTGTTGAATTCACGTCGTAAATCGTGTGCAAACATAGAACGCTTTCACAATCTATACAATCAGTAAAAGAAATGAAGTAAAATATCTGGTCATTTGCTAGTTTTGTTGTACAAAACCAAACACCGATAGTTTACACTACCGGTTTTTACTCATACATTTCCGTTGTAACCACATTGAATGAAAACTAACAGGAAATTTTTAGGAAATTTACAGTAAAACAAAAAACAAATTGAAACTGTTAACATTAAAGCCAGGGCATAATTTTGGTTGATCTGATTTTCCTTTCATTAATCTTTCATAAAGCCTTGTATTGTCATGAAACATGAGACAACAACATAAAACCTACCGAAAATTGTTTAGAATGGCATATTGTGACTCATAAATAATTTCACAGCAGAGGCGTATGTTCATTATCTATGACAAACTGTCTAGTCTCTTGACAATTCAATTTTCTCAAATTTGGAAGCTTTTCAGGACGTGAGGTTTTCAGGACTCTTATAGTAATTTGTATCTTTCCACCTTTAACGACATTATACATTCATGCATGCGCAAATATCTTTCTTTTCCTATTTGAACCTCGATTTTATTAATGCCACTTAGATTTTAAAAAAATAATATTGAATTAAGTTTCTGAAGCTTGCCCTGTAAATGCTTATACGGAGTATTAAGTGTTTATAGTGAGATATCATGTTTTCGTCTTATTGTTTAATAAAAGATGGGCAATATTTATCGCATTAACGTCTTAACGTTAATAAACACAAAGTCATTCCGTTCGTGAAAAACGCATTTTAATCATTGTAGGCCTATTTAAGCATTAAAATGTTTCCTCGCGGCGGTAAGGTTTTAAAGAATAGTGTTATGACATAAGTGCATTAGAAGACTTATGCTAAGAGTCTTTTTGGGGGTATTAACAATGTCTATACAATTAAAATAGCTTTTTAAGTAGCAATCCTTTCAATCCATACAAATTTAAGAGGATTATCTCCAACCTATATTCTGCATATCGAATAATGTTGTCAACCTTTTGGTATTCAAGTTTTTCACCATTTAACAAGATATATTACTTTCGCTCAAAATCCAACTATCAATTTATCTGCTAAGGTTAAATTATTGTTCACATGAAATAAATAAAAATACCACTCAGTCTCAAGGTAAACGTATCGTATGATTCTTCTTTTTCAAGTGAGAAGAGCTAATGGATATTCTGAAACAGTGGCGTAGTAAAGAGGCAAATCACTGGATGTGTGTGTGTGTGTGTGTGTGTGTGTGTGTGTGTGTGTGTGTGTGTGTTGTGTTGTGTGTGTGTGTGTGTGTGTGTGTGTGTGTGTGTGTGTGTGTGTGTGTGTGTGTGTGTGTGTGTGTGTGTGTGTGTGTGTTGTGTGTGTGTGTGTGTGTGTGTGTGTGTGTGTGTGTGTGTGTGTGTGTGTGTGTGTGTGTGTGTGTGTGTGTGTGTGTGTGTGTGTGTG
>JZLH01S0416183.1:12234-23492 GCA_001188425.1 Eucidaris tribuloides
TTATTTTTTTAATATTATTATTTTTTTTTTTTCATGTCCCTTCCAGGGCATGAAACTAATATTTTTCTCACTCGAATTTTTTTATATTCATGTTCCTTCAGGGACATCAAATTTTAATCTTTTCACCAGTATAAAATTGTACCACATGAAATTTCGGATATATGATGTTGCGAGATGCCGGATGAGCGCTATGTCATTGACGTTTTCTAGTTATTGGTAGAGCTACATTGGATACACTGAATGTCTACACAGAATTTTAATGTTACTTCGTTGATATTATTTGCACTAATTTATATAAAATTTGTTCAAAAATCACTAAAAAATGCTTCATCTCCTTCATTTGTTGACCAATTTTGAATTTTTTTTGTTTTATCTGGTAGAGCAACATGAGGTACACAGACACTCTTCAAGGAATTTCACAATTTGGTGTAGAAAATTATTTTATCTTGTTATTACAGTGTCATCTTGGTGAAATTGAAAACTGCTTGAATTTCTTTGCCGGATGAGCATCACTTCATTGATGTGTTTGTTTTTGCTTGCTTTTTTTTTCCTGTACAGAATCAGAAGCAGAGACGAATCATATACAGGAAGATTTGAAGGCGGCTCTTGCCATGAGGAAAGAATTGCAGAATGTAGAGGACGACAAGATGGCCAAAATCAAGATGTTAGAAAGAACCAACAAGTAAGATGACAAGTATAGCTACAGCTGTAGTTACCATTTCTCTCCTCACTACCCTATAACCGTGAAAGTAATGTTTGAAAATATCATATACCCTTAATTAACCCAAAAACGGCATGGCGGGCGGGGCGGGAATCCGCCCCACCCCCAGGACGTTTCGCCGCAATGTCTCGACGCAGCGAAACAGTTGCCACGGCGTTTCATGACTTTATTCTCTCAGAATGTCGCGCATCCTTTTGAGACCAAGATTTGCGACCGTCCAGGGTACGCGGTTCCCAATTAACGTAACAATTTTGTACTTGCCAAGTCACCCCAAAAATCGCTCAAAACCATATTTTTGTGTACATTTCCAATACAAATTGTTTTTCACCAAAATTTCATAGAATGTATGATTATTTTATATTTATTGGTTGAAATAATAAATTAATTTGTGCTGTTTATCGACCGCCGAAACGTGTCCCGCAACAAATTTCATTGCAAAAAAACAATAGAAAACAAAAGGTATGTAAAAAGACAAAAGAAATACATTAAAAGAAATCTTGAAAAAAACAATAAAAATACATAGGAAATCAATTTTGTTCTGGATTTTTCTTCAAGTAAAACTGCTTAATGAATGCTATAAAGAGTGTCCAGACACAAAAATTAGCTGTGTTGGAGCTTTAATTAGTGATTTACAGCCTAATTATGATTTTATGCATAAATTAGCATAATTAATTGATATGAAATTAATTCCTGGTAATTAACTACTCAGTCTTGTAGATTAGGTGATGGGTAACGTGCGTGCCGATTTTCGGCGCGATCGACGGCCGAGAAAAAAGCCCAGCCTGATTAGGGTTAAAACTATTTATTCAGCCCTTAAAATTACTTACAACAATTAAATTGCCTAAAAGATGACCTAAATCTGTGGAAAAAAAATAATTTTTTTAAAATTGATTCAAAAGTGTTTCTTTTGATTCCAAATTTTGTTGATCGATTTAAAAAAAAATTGTTCCTGATTTTGAACCCTTATTTTGGTGATTGATGGACTATAAGCATCCACACCAGTCCCAGTATTCACCTAACCAGCTTAAATCGTGTATACACTCTACAGCCTGAACTGTTGAAGGTGGTAGACCACTGTCAGTGTTGGAAGACGGCTGAAAAATATATAGTACACGAGCTATTGTGTAGGACTTTATTTTTGTGTTTGCTTGAAATAGACCTTGATACCTGACCTAAGACTTTGAAAATTGATCATGGGAGGGACGAAAATGGTTGGTCATTGATTTTCACTTTTTAAAACACTTATGAATCATTACAACCGGTGTGATGGCTTAGAGGATAGAGTGTCCGCCTCACATGCGGAAGGTCGTGGGTTCAAGCCCCAGCCGGGTCATACCAAAGACTTTAAAAAATGGTACCTTCTGCTTTCTAGCCAGGCGTTCAGCATTCTAGAATAGATAAGGTTAATAATAAAATTTTTGTTATGCAGGGCCCGCTGGAAGAGCAGTCTATCAGACTGAAGTGGCTACCCTGGGTAAATAAGACATTATTATTTTGTTTTATTTCATAGCTCAATTTTTTCGGGGCTTTATTGTTAGACCTTATTACAGACACCAAGGAAAAGTATGGAGGATCATGTACCTCAGATTTATTGAACAGGAAACATTGTTAAACGATGCCTTAAAATCACTACTGTGAGTTGTTTTTATTTTTCTCAGATTGATGAAGCAGGAGAAAGAAAACCTACAGCAAGAGATGGAAGACTTGCAGGAGAGAGCACGGCAACAAAACAAGGAAGTGAAGGAGGCACAATCACAACGAAAATTGGCCATGCAAGAATTCACTGAAATTAACGATAGGTAAGACTCGTGAAGATGCTACCGAAAGACTTGTCAGAAAATACCAACTTCATATTACACATGACTATGCATAACTCGACCTTACACATGTCAAAATATTGCCTGTCTAAAAGACTTTGGACATCAGCAATTTACTCTTCTATTTTGTTGAATAGGAAGTTTCTCTTATAAGTCAAATTTATAACTCAAATTTTGCATATGTTGAACATATTGTAGAGTCGCAATGAAACCAAATGTGTGTTAAATCGTTCACATCTGTCGAAGTGGCCACAACTGTTATTCTTGATAGTCTTTAATGGATATTTTTGCTCCATTTCTCTGTTTCTTCATCTTCAACATAAAAATGTGTACAAAACTGCAACTTGAATTTCGTCTAAGTCGAAGTGATTTGTCGAGTTTCCAGAGATTTGACTTAACGAAGGTGACTGTAATTCCATTTACTATTCCTACATTTAACACAACCCCCTTCACCACAGTGTAGAGTTGAACTCTTTATTTGCCACATTTTAATAGTGAACTTCAGGTTCAATTCTTTTCTTATGCAATTCATAGTTTTTAAATAATAGGTACAATAGGAGGGGGAGGAAAATGTGGATGAAGGAGGAGGATCCTGCTTTAGGAAGAATGTTGTGGCCCTATTCTACAAGGGTGGTGACCTCAATAATTCTATATTTGATTTTGATTTTGATGTTGCGCAGATATTCAGACATCATGTCACAGAAGCAGAAGTTATCACGTGAGTTACGGGACAAAGAAGAGGAGATAGATGCCATCATGCAGAAGGTGGAATCCCAGAGAACAGAAATCAGAAAGCAGGAACAAGCAAACAAAGAGGTAACAAACAAAAAATAATATACAGAGCTGCCAACCAGTGCAAATTTTTCTGTCTTTAGTGTGAAAAACAAGATCAAAAATATGAAAATACAAATTCTATTCCCAAAACTGTGAATTTAATATTTTGTTTACGTATTTTTTCTGTGTTAAGGGACAAACATTAAACCACAAAATTTTAATTCAGATGCTTTGAACAGTGTACCTGGTTCTGAAATTACTTTGTCCTGATGGAGGACTGCTTCTAAATCTGTCAGTTTGCTATGAAGGTCCATTTTGGTAGTATTCAAGAGGTAACGGGCCTGCTTGAAATGTACATATGTAATGTTTGAAAATGTTAAATGATCTGAAAAAAACATTTGAGAAATAGCCTGTTTTGATATTTACCTGACATTTCTTTCTGTTGATTCTGTGTAGATGTCTGTTACTCATCATTTTAGATTAACAGAAATAATCCTCCCTACGGCAAATATGTGATATTCGTTCATATCAGCAATTGATATCTTCAACCTGAACTTTTTTGCTCACTTTCCGCACTTGGCTCGTGACTTAGAATGAAAGTGACGTCAATGATTTAACACATGCCAATCTGTTTCTAATTTTATTGCCTATTTTATTGTGTTTTTGTTTTATTTTGTTGTTGAACTAGCTCTGAACTGCTTATGAGAACAAACATGAAAGAAACTCTTACTTTACCCAAAATGTAGAAAATAAGATGAAACAATGTGATTGTAAAATCATATGAAGGCAACAGAGATGTTTAGGTATCGCACATTTTAACACACACAAATGAGATAAAAGAAATGAACAAGTCTGCAAATTGAGCTTTTTCCGGGCAAAATCAGTGTGTAATACTTAACATCAGTGTTGGTATTATATGCGATAGGGAGAATCAAAGATGTAGATCCTCATTGTCCATTTCTTTGATAAACCACAACACCACAAATTGTCATTCATTAAATTCTTCAAACTTACCTGAAATCAATAAGCAGATGATTAATAACCCGATGACTGGTTTGTTATGTTCATAGCTGGAAGTCATGCAAGAAGATCTCCAAGTAGAAGTAGCAAGAGAGAAGAAGCTGAGACAGCAGAGTGATCAAAATATAAAACAAGTTCAAGAAGAGCTGGAGTCTATGAAGGTATGCTATTAGTTCCTTGGATACGGGAACCAGATGTATCATATTTTAACTCTATGGGAAATTTAGAATCTCGGGGACAACAGGTTAAGAATCCCTTGAAAATATTTGCTGCAGCATGTTTTTTTTTTGTACTTTCATCATAAATACAATGTGTTTTGCCGAAGTATAATCTCTTGGAACCCAGAAATTATGTTGACATGGACAAACTTTGAGTTTTAGTTTTGTTTACATTTTTAGGTTGGAGATGAAGAGTTTTGGGAAATGGGGGAAAAAGGTATCATGATTGTACTAATGCAGAGGGAATGAGAATATGGGAAGTTTATGTCATCTTTTAGGTCAAGCTCTCAAGCAGAGATCAGAGGATTACTTTGAAGTACACTTTTTTCAGTTTTTTTTTCTTCATTTTATCAAAGATATTAGTAGCAAGATAAATTATGTAGCTTAGATTTTTTAAAAGCTGGAAACATTGTTAAACAATGTTTTTAACCCATTAGAGACGATTTGATATCACTATAACATGCATTTTCCATTGATCGCAACACAAGTTAACTCATACAATTACACTGGTTACCCGTTGAAAAGAGAATTCACTATAAGATTGCTTTGCTTGTTTACAAGTGTATTCACAAATCTGCCCCACAATACCTAATGAATCTATTATCACCACAACACAGGTCAAGATACAGACTCCGCTCTAGCGAAGACACCACAATTCTACATGTTCCTAGAATTAGTTCCAAAAGGGGGGAAACAAGTTTCGATTTCTGTGGCACGAAAATATGGAATAGTTTGCCATCACATGTTCACATTTCTAATTCAGTTCACTCATTTAAGCAGAAGCTTAAGACGTTTAAAGCGCATAGAGCAGTTTTATATTGATTATGCGCTATATAAGTGTCAGTTTATTATTATTATTATTATTATACTAATAGTCTCCAATGAGTTAAGGTATGACAAACAGCAGGAGAGCCATGCTAAGGAAAAAAAGGTTTGACTATCTGTTACAATTTTGCAGGGATTGAAATAAGTCCCCCTTCAGGAAAGAAACTGGTTTAACCATTATTTGAGACTGGATATCATTAGGTTCCAGGTTCAAGTCCTGTTGGGTCACTCTTATTTCTGAGTCATTAAAAATAAAAATAAAAATAAAAATCGAGCATTTTATCTTATTTATCATTAGTTTGATTATACAGAATAACAGCAAACCTGATCAATTTTCTTTCGCAAACCTTTCATTCATTGATATTTTTTGATACACTTTTTTCAGGCCAATTCTGCAGGACCTGTCAAGACAGATACAGTGAAGTCAGAGGCGTTTGAGAAAGAGTTATCACGGATGAAACAGGAGATGGAGAGGAAGGAGGTCCAGTATGAAGAAGGACTCGTCAAAGAGAAGTCAAGGCATACCATGGAAGAAAAGGTGAGTTGTTTGTCTCTGGGCAACTCTTGTGATATAGATATAGGATTTGAAGGTTTGCTTGGTGTGGTTCTAATTTGATAAAGGTTTGAGGTACAACCGTGTATGTTGGAAACTCTATACCCCTTTCATAATGCTCTGGCCATTGTCGGGGAAAATTGTGGAAAAAAATTTCTGAGTGATTTATGTATCTGTGCCTTGAGTACCTATTTAGGTGGATTTGGGCACATTATAAAATGTGTTTGGTTTTCCTGGTATTATGCCTATATAGTATTATTTTTATCATAATTATTATTATTATTATCATAATTGTTAGTAGTAGTAGTAGTAGTAGTAGTAGTAGTAGTAGTATTAGTAGTAGTAGTAGTAGTAGTAGTTGTAGTAGTAGTAGTAGTAGTAGTATCAATATTATTATTATAGTCATCATTATCATCATCATTAGTAGTAGTAGTAGTAGTAGTAGTAGTATCATTATTATTATTATTTTTATCATTATTTATTTATTATTAGATCTTAAAAGAGCAAATCAACGAAAATGAGAGCAAGATCGTCTCGATGAGGCGAGAGATCACCACCCTGCAGGATCGGCTGGAACGATCACAGAAGGACTTCTCCCAAGACCAGCAGGAGCGCATGAATGACATGAGGAGAAAACACGAGAGGGAGAAGTCGTTACTCCTGGAGGAGAAGACAAAACTGGGTGCAGAGCTGGATAAGGTGAGTATTAGAGGGATAAGGTTAGATTAGATTTTATTGCCCATCAGGAAATTTGTTATACTCACATTTCATTGATATAACCAAATTCAGCGTGGTTGCCCAGATAGCAACTTCACTTATTTGCATAAATCCAGTAAGCTACCAGATGCCATCTTGAAAAATTAACTTTAGAACCACTTACCCTGGAATGATGAATAATACCTCTTTTTATGGATTTTTGGATGTGAAGAATCGGTTTCTGTCATTATTTTTTTCAATGCAATGTCAGCTTCAGGTCAGATTCAAGATCGCCGACAGGTGCCATCTTGAAAACTTGAGCTTTTGAACCACTTGCTGTAGACTAATGTATAAGACCTCTTTAAGGGATTTTGGTGTGTATATCCATTGCTGTTATTATTTTTGCAATATTCAAATCTAAGATGGCATACAAATGCCATCTTGAAATATTGAACTTTTCAACCTCTTGTCCTAGACTGCTAAGACTTCTTTTTAGAGGGGGTTTTCAGGTGTGGAGAATCCATTCTTGGTGTTATTATTTTTTTTTAAAGTGAATGTGTTATCAATGATTTTCCATCAGGGTTATCAGTTGCATATTACAGAGATGCCACAGTTCTGGAAATTTCTGAATTTACTGATTTTTTATTTTTTATTTTTTTTTCAAAAAGAGGAGAAGATCTTTAGTGTAAACTGAAGAATTTTGTTATATTTTGCAATTCCCTTTGGTTGTGAATGTATTGTAACAACATTTTAGGGCTTGTGCAGGAAAATTAGCTTAAGTATACTTTATTTATTCCTCGGGCTTGGTTGCTTGGCTTCTCTCACACATGGATTTCAGCAAATTTTAAATGCTGCTTGTGGCATCTCTGGTATTAGCTGATTAGAAATTGACACAAGGACATATCAAAGAATGTGAATCCACGTTAATGACAATGTGTTTTCTACAGTTATGTAATGAACGATTGTATGTTGACTCGCTTCATTCACAGGTCACGGTTGACTTTGAGCGCTTGACGAGAGATCACAGGTCAGCAGAAGAGAAGTTGGAGGAGATGTCAAGGAACAAAGATTCTGTGGCACACTGGGAGGCACAGATTGGAGAAATTATACAATGGTAAGGGTGAAAATGACTAAAGCTATCCTTCAAGAGTGTGTGAATTAAAATACCTTTACAGTATTTGTGATGATGTTGAAATTCAAGCTTTCTTCAGAGATTCTGATTTTGAGTGATGTGCTTGATGTTATATGTCGCGTTCGGTGCACATGGTGCATACTGTTGTCCTGATGACGCATCTCTATCTGGATGGATGAGTGCACTGTAAATGGCAGGAAAATCCACACCTACATCTCAATTGATCGTTTATTCCTTTCCCTTATTCGTATCGGCTCTTTCACCAATCGCAGAAAATTCCTGCCTTCCTTATCCAAGACCTTTATTCCATCTTAATGAATACCAATACCAGCACGTATGAATCTCCATTTTGATGTAAGAAACATGCCTTTGTTAGAAGAATTTGTTGTCTTTTTACCCAACAGGGTTAGCGATGAGAAGGATGCCAGAGGATATCTACAAGCGCTGGCATCCAAGATGACAGATGAACTAGAAAGTATCAAAGTTTCAGGCATTGTAGGAGCTGCCAGGGTGAGTGTTTCTCTGAGACTGAAATTCTCTCAGTCATTTCTCTGCGGTGAATATTACTCCACAAAGCTCTTGCAGGGTTTGTTTGGGCCAGGGAATTTCTAGAAGAAAGTTAGGGAATTTGAAAATACTTTTTCAGAACCAAAAGTCAGGAAAAGTCATGGAAAGTCAGGGAATCTATCAATATCTTGTAGAAGGTCAGGGAAAATCATTTATTCAATTTTTTTAGTATGACCCGTGATTGGGAGCTTGCTTGTATTGCGATGATCGATTTTCACATGCTGTAAATATGTAAAAATGGTCATGGAAATTTACAGTTTTCTGCTATGGAAAGTCATGGGAAGTCATAGAAGGTCATGGAAAGTCGGGGAAAGTCAGGGAAAGTCCTGGAAAGTTGGGGATAGTTGGGGATAGTCATGGAAAGTCTGGGAAAGTCTGGGAAAGTCATGGAAGTCATGGAAAGTCAGGGAAAATCGGGGAAAGTCATGGAAAGTCATGGAAAGTCATGGAAAGTCATGGAAAGTCGGGGAAAGTCATGGAAAGTCATGGAAAGTCGGGGAAAATCGGGGAAAGTCATGGAAAGTCATGGAAAATCGGGGAAAGTCGTGGAAAGTCATGGAAAGTCATGGAAAGTCCGGGAAGGCTGGGGAAAGTCGGGGAGGGAAAGTCATGGAAAGTCAAGGGAATTCTGAAAATGCATAAGTGTACAAACCCCATCTTGTCAATTGTTGCCAATTACAATGTTTCCTGTCCTGAAGTATTACTGTGTAGTAAAATTTAAAAATTAGGCAATCATTAGGCAATCATCATTTTGGCTGTACACTACTGTATAGGCCAATATTTTCTCGTAGAGAGATTTTCGTGGTTTTGGACTAAATTTCAAAATTCTTGAGTGCTAATTTTCGCGATTTTAGTGGTACTTTCATTAGTGTGAATAGACATGAACCAAAGTGAAAATTTTCGCGATAATTGACTCGCAAAAATTGTGAAAATAAAACCATCGCGAATATTACCACGTAAACAGTAATTTAATATGTCCTGAATCCAATGCACTAAATGTATTTTCTTCTGATTTGTGCGCAGGAAAAGAGCTGGCAGTCAAGACGGTCCCAGAAGATGGACAAGATGGAGCTGCTGAATCTTCAGTCCAACTTACGGAGCGAGATCCAGGCCAAGGAGCAGATCACGGAGGAGCTCAAGAGAGTCAAGGCAGCACATGCTGCTGATGAAAGGTAGGTCATCTTCCTTGTTGGGAAAGATGATGTTTCTTCTGTGAAAAATGATGATTTAGTGCTTTAAAAAAGTGAAAATCTACAAGCATTCAAATTGACCGGATTCACCTGCCCATTTCCTCCCATAGATTTACTGTGCGCAGATCTAGGCTATTTTATCATCCACCGGAGTAGAAATTGTTTATTCATGCATACCTTGCCATTGGCAACATAACTTTCCAAACTTTTGTATTCTAGGGTGTTCATTTGTCCATTTGAACACTACTATGTAGCTCAGATATCAAAGTTTGACAATTTTTTTAATTGAAGCTCCACAATGTTGGCCTATCACTTTCAAAGAGAGCCAAAAGAAACTTAGCTGCTGTAAAGATAAGATTAATACTTTCAAAACAACATGATTTTTTTTTTCAAACTATGTATGAACAGATGGTGTTCTGATTTAATGTAAGATTTTCTAAAAAAAAAATGGCTTCCTAGCTACAAGATGCCATACATTTTTCAGTCTCATCATTTTCACTACTTTACAGCCTTCCGGTTGCTAAGGCCTTTTAGCCGTCTTACATAATCATACATAAAAAACAGCCTCCGTGTGACGCTACGCTCTTCCATTAAGCGGACGATTCTTTCTAAATCGATATTTCGTGATTTATACGTTCAATTTTGTTGTGGCTTTCTGGTTATATTTCCTTAGTATCACGCTAAGTATGTACCAAAAAGCTTTTCGATATGTTTCGTATTTTTGAGAAAATCGAAATCAATTTGATCAAGTTATTCAACTGTAACAAACGTTATGGGCAAATATTTCCTTTATTAAGAGGTGTGAACATTGAAAGAAATATACTACATAGTTCACTAAAAAATTTTACGAAAATGATTCCTTCAAAAAAAGAGTGATATATTAACAAAAAATGTATTTGGAGCATATTTCACCTCTAGATAGGGTCTCGATACGAACTAGACATTGATTTTGCATAACCATACATCAAAACACGTGAACCATGCATGTGAAAATGAGATATAACAGTTGAAATTACCATGCAAAACAAATTCAGGACTGCAGAAAACAGTTCACGTAATGCATGTGCCGAGAAACATGTCGACGGGCTGCTTTTAGAAACCAAATCTAGATCTGTCACAAATAACAGATATTTACACTAGACTGTAAAATTTCCATGTTATCGTATATATGTTACTTAACTAATTACTAAAAAGTCCAACTCTTGAGACACAAGAATTAGATATAAATAATGTTTATCGTGACATTTTCTGCAATCTTCATAACATTTCACAGTTATCGTGCAGTGTAGCATCCCGGGGGTGCCACTTTCATTACAAAACCGGTACCATGCTCGTAGATAGACTTTCAGAACGGACCCTAACAAATAATTTACAAATTCGCAAATATTACACTTGTTATAATTTAATTCATATGTACATATTTCCACTTAATTTTTCTTCCCATTGTTACAATTGCATTGAAATGCTTATTGTTTTCTCACGTTTTTCTTTGCAAAATGGCTTATGAATGTATGTTATGCGTTATATGATTTTTTTTTAACTACATTCTAAAAACGCGCACTTTATGGATTATATTAATGCGTAAAATACTCCTGGTAGATTTGTAATTGCCACACAATTTTGCGGTGAAAAGTGCCCTTCAAGACTGTGGCGGTCATCGACAATTTGGTTTAGCCATTTGTGTCATCTTCATAAGTGTAACCCAGAGGCATAGGCTTATAGCGTATGCGAAAGCTCAAGGAATT
>JZLH01S0416183.1:25387-49992 GCA_001188425.1 Eucidaris tribuloides
ATTTGCCCCTCTCTCTTTCTGTGATCGCTTTTCAATGGCATGGAGATTTTGCAAAAGAGGTTTATGATTTTTTTGGACAAAAAAGTAGTCATCGTTTCCATGGGCCTTCCATTGGCATTGGATGGGGGGGTGTGCGCCCCCTCTTCACTGTTAAAAGTGAGGGCAATTGCCATAAAATAATCAACTTTTCGTACCGTCCGAACCCCCCCCCCCCCCCCTCCAATTTTTCTCCATTCTTTAATGCTTCACTTCCAAAAACTGCACAAGCCATGATGATTTAAGAGCATTATAACCCTTTAAGAACAAGAAATCAAAGAAATCATTTCCGGAAGGTCCCACATATAGGGGGTCGGACGTACATATTTTATGGAATTGCCCAGTAGTAAAGATCAGTGTTTGGTTTCCCCTTCCCACTTTGTTCAGATGTGTCATAAAAATAGTCAGGCTGTGCTTAAAGCACAAGTACAGTTTTGGTCGATTAGACAATTTTTTTGTCAATCTGTCACAAAGTATTCCATTGTCATGCCAGACATTAGAAAACAACATCATACCTAAGTACTGAAAATTGTTTATAGTGGCAAATTATGATGTTTAAGTTAAAGGAGAGCATCTAGCGGTATGTACATCACCTATGGGATATCTCGGGGATCCCCCCCCCCCTCCGACATTTACATTTTGAGTAATATCTCAAAAATGGTAAAGTTTCAGAGCAAGCAATTTTCAGGGCATTGTTAGATCATATAGGTGTATCTAAAAACATAGTTGCAAAGAATTAAAATGTTTCCATTTACCAAAACCATACCTTGGCTTTAATTCTTTAGCTTATGATGGAGAACTCAATGAAATAAAACTCTAGTGTTCTATAATGGTGGAAAAATGTGTCAGCGGTGTTGTATCCAAGACCACAGGTTCCAAGACCGAGGCCTCCCCAAAATAAAACCTTTCCATAAGGTTTGTACAGGTGACTCGGACCGAGACCAAAACCCCCGCCTACCAGAAATTGGCCTCTGAAGCCAGCACCTCAGATCACACCACAGAGTGTCTGAAATTCAGATTTTACCAGTTTAAGTGTACCAATACCCTGGATAATTTGTTTGCTATATATGTAGAATAAATTTGCGACATGACCTGTGCAAAGTATTAGAACTTGTGATCACTCCGATTTCTGTTTATTGGGGTTTGAATGTAATTTTCAAAGAGTAAGTAGGAATAAAATTTGACTTGCAATCAACCGACAACCGATTCTATCAATCAATTGCACTATCGATAATTTTCCCGCATACGTCTTGATCAGTACCACACACAACCAGTGTATCGATCAATATTGATGCTGAACTTCGATAGTAAAGCAAAAATGTACGCGTATAACCAGAACGTGCACGCATAGAAATCAATGCTTACGGAGCAGAATGCGCGGAGCACAAGCACTGGAATTATGATCAGTACTTATGATTACACATTATAATCTGATTTATCAAAATGTGGATTACTTCACAGGCTAAGACAAGTGAATTGCAGTCATTTGTAGTGCATTCTATTTTAACACAAATTATGGTATTGGTACACTTTTGGGCCTGGCTTTAAAAAAGCTGCTTTATTGCTTGACAGATTTATATTTTGTGTGTTCCATCTCATTGGGCTTAGTGGTGCCTTCATAACTTGTTCAAAGTAGAATAATCACAAAAATGGTAAATCTTCTTTATTTTGTATATAACTAACATATAATGATGGTGTTTATTTTGTCTCATTTTCCAGATACTGTGGACAACAAGAGTTCCAATATGAGCTTCGACTTCCTCGAGAAGATTCTAAATAGTTGAAACTAAACTAGACTTTGTAAGTATTTGGGATCTTATGGACAGTGTCTGTATCATTAGTTATAAATATGTTTCCTCCTGGAACCTTTCACCTATCTCTAACAATAATGATATCTGTTTTTTTTGATAATGATGATAACCACAACATCAATCCTAATTCTTGCTGCCACAATGAGTCCCGAGATGACTTTTGCAAAATACAAAATATTTCTTTTTGACAGAGCAATGACTATTATGCCTTAAAGGCTGTCACAGAAGGTATTGTGAGAAAACTAAATGCTGTTGTAGGTAGGTGTATGTAGTAATAGCAATGACTGTTGCGGCCCATAACTCTGTCTATTGTTCAGCTCAAGTTTTACAGGATAATGATGTCACAGCCAGAATATAAATAAAAATGGGGATTTTTTTTACAGGTGGGGTTAGTAGAGTGCAGAAAAAAAATTGGGAAAATATAAGAAACTACATGATGCATATTTTCATAAGGTAATTATTTATTTGGTGATTTAGTGACCAACAGGTATCAACAGAAGTCAACAAGCATTTAGTTCTCAGGGGCCTTTCTCTAAAACAAAATTTACATTGTAAGAAAGGATAGATATCTTTTGTACACAACAATTTTCTCCAACATCCTGTTTTATTTTGTATAGAGAAACTTGCAACTTTTAGAACTTTTACTTTTTGTTCTGTTTTGTTTCATTCTTCAGGAAAAGAAATTGAAAAGAATTTCAGTTGCATTACAGGTTGTTAACTCTTTTTTGTATTATTTATGTTTAGCACTTCTTATAGCACAGATATATCTTAGCTCAGCCTTTAATTATACTATCAAATCATACTAAAAAAAAAAATCATGCTTTGTACCATACCAAGTGTGTGTAAAATTTTCCTGTAATTCAACTTTCAGTTGCATTGCAGGATCTCAACTCTTGTATGTTTTGTGTGTTTATCACTTGTAGTACTGTGACGATTACCTCTGCTGTTTTTCATATTAATCTTTAAAATGTCATTAAAAAAATCATGCAAACTATCGTACCAACAACAATGTATGTAAAACATTTTTTAATCCAAGTTTCAGTTGCATTACAGGTTTTCAAGTCTTGTATGTTTTGTGTATTTATCACTTCGCATAGGGCAGTGGCATATTACCTCAGCCATTATTCATATTGTATGAAGAAAAATCATGCTACATACAATACCAAAAGCAAAGAAATAAGAATATATAAATATGTATATTTATATGTAATATTTTAATATATATATCATATTTTAGGTTGCTAAGTATTATACAAGAACTGCTTGAAAAGTATCCAGCCATATCCTACTTTATGAAATCCAGTTAAACTTATTATGGCATGTTAGTCTCCTTTATTATACTCCCTTGGCGACATTTTGGCTTGCCAAGTATTGTACAAGGTCTGGCTGGAAAGCATCATTATTACCATTTTTTATGAGACTGAATAAGAAAGTATAATACAAAACAGTAAATATATATTATACCAACATCAATGCCAAACAAACAAGCCATATCTAGCCATGATATATTCTATAAAATAAGCTAACCTCACAGACTTCTGCCAGCACTCCTTCCACTTTTTGAAAACAGTTGTTAAAGTCGTCTTTTGGTACCTTCATCAGATCCCTCACCACGATCCCCCTAACCCTCTCATTCCCATAACGGTGTATAATGTTAGTGGTGTTTGGGAATCATGGTTTTCACCTGTGTTGTTGCTATCCACAAGTTTGGAGGCCAAGGCCCAAGAATACAACTTTTCCATAGGGATTGTACCCGTGACTCGGACCGAGACCGAGGCCACAGAATATTGGCCTCAGTGCGGGCCTCGACTACGAGGTTAATTTCATCCACAGTCAGAAATTTCTCCACCTCTTTAGCATGAATTTGTACTTTCGGGAATGGGGATCAACCAAATGATGCTAAAAAAGCAAAGATCCTATGATACCAACTCAACAGATGTATGACATCGCCATGCAAATCACATATCTATCTGTATGGTAGCAAAGATGCTGGTGATATCTACTCAACCAATGTATAACATTGCCATGAAAATCTCATACCTATCTATATGGAAGCAAAGATGATATGATATCAACTCAACCGACGTACAATATCACCATGCAAATCATACACGTATCTGTATGGCAGTTAAAAGGCGTTTAAGACTAAATGTATTCAAACTGGCTGATAATTGTGAAAAATCATACAGGTATTCAGTTTTCACTAGATGATACTCTAATCACGTCTAGCAGTCAGACTAGTTTGATGGCTGCACAAAATTCAAATTCGTGAGTGACGTTTCGTAGACAGAGCATTTTGTTCGAATTCTATCTGTGCTTATTTTCATGAAACTTGACTTTCCAGCCCCAAGGATATTGTGAAAGGTGAAGACTTATCTCAATCTTCACATTCTAAAATGATTTTAGCTTATTTGGTGGATAAGTTCATTTTGGGGTGTGAAAATCGTGGACACAATCTTTAAAAGTGTACATATCCATGTGTAGAAGGGTCCATGGCTGTGCAATCCATGAAACATGTCCGTGTATTGGTTTGTGTGGGAACCCGTCTCCTTATAGTAACATACTAACTGTG
This sequence comes from Eucidaris tribuloides, assembly GCA_001188425.1. NCBI lineage: Eukaryota > Metazoa > Echinodermata > Echinoidea > Cidaroida > Cidaridae > Eucidaris > Eucidaris tribuloides. The sequence continues at coordinate 29,807 of JZLH01S0416183.1, forward strand.
AACCCTACCCCCCCCCAAAAAAAAGAAAAAAAAATAATAATAATAATAAAAAAAATAGAAAATAAAAATAAAAAATAAATATAAATAAATAAATAAATAAATAAAATAAAATAAATAAATAAATTTAAAAATAATTACAGGCATCCTTTAAATATGTGAGCAGATCAGCACCACACAATCATCTAGGGTAAAATTGTTAAATAATTCTCTTCTATTTATGTTTTTTTTTATGGCCATATATGATTCATTGACATTTATTTGGTATGTTTGAAATGTTTAGCACCAGTGCTCAATTTCACCAAAAACTTTCTGTATTATGCTGGTTCATTGTGAACATCTGTACTTAGAGCTGAAATTGTTTCGCACTCGTAATATTAATAGGCCGGCAGCCCGGGATGTTTATTCAAGTGAAAAGCGCCCCAACAACTGACCCCATAGGTTGAAAGGGTTCCACCCCTAGATCACGAAAATGCATTCCTGCCGCGTCACAGCCGGGGAATTCCCGCCAAAAAGCCGCTAAGTATGGCCAAAATTAGCCAAAATCCCATTTTTCATGATTTCTAGTATAATACATGGAAAAAAGCATGTGTTCAAGACCAAGACCTATGTTTTGTGGTCATTCTTCCCCGTAATACATTGCTTTCCTTTTAATAAACTTGCTTGAGCCATTTCATTGGAGGAGGCCGCAAGATTTACCTGCCAATCAGTCAAAATGTGCTAAAATCAGCTAAAATACCCCTTTTCTCCACGTTTTCTACAAAAATCCGTTGTTAAATCGAACAAGTCTGAAAAGTCCCAACAACTGACCCCATAGGTTGAATTAGTTTTACCCCTAGATTACGAAAATGCATTCCTGCCGGGTTGTTTCCATGGTTTCCCGCCAAAAGCCGCTAACTATATTCACCGATCTACAGGCTACCTTTTCCTGCCGCTTTCCACTACAGCAGACCCTACGTGAAAAATAAGCAAGTCTGAAAAGTCCCAACAACTGACCCCATAGGTTGAAAGGGTTCCACCCCTGGATCAAGAAAATGCATTCCTGCCGGGTCACAGCTGTGGCTTTCCCGCCAAAAAGCCGCTAAGTATGGCCAAAATTAGCCAAAATCCCCATGTTTCATGATTTCTATTATACATGGAAAAAAGCATGCATGTGTTCAAGACCAAGACCTATGTTTTGCGGTTATTCGTCACCGTAATACATTGCTTTCCTTTTAATAAAACCCCTAGGTTACGAAAATGCATTCTTGCCGGGTTGTTTCCATGGTTTTCCCGCCAAAAGCCGCTAACTATATTCACCGATCTCTAAAATAGGCTACCTTTTCCCACACGCTTTCCACTACAGCAGACCCTACGTGAAAAATAAGCAAGTCTGAAAAGTCCCAGCGACTGACCCCATAGTTAAATTCTTTAATTCAGGTGAGATTAAGCAATTTTAGCGGGAAACATTTCATGGACAAGCAAATGCAAGTGCAATAAAAAATACCAATACAGTAATGTATAGGCTGCTAATGAGTTTTCATAATATTTAGGGTGGATAGGCCTATTTGCTTCCACCGTAGCCGTAGTGATGAAATCAAATTATGATCACTTTGGCGGGAATTCACTTTGCACAGACAAATCAATGCATCAGATTGATGAATGTCCATGAATATGCACTTGCAACATCAGATTTATGATGATTAACATTTTTCTCACACTGAAAACCGCAAAAAAAAATAGGATTTGGCGAATAATTCTCGTATTTGGGTCGTTTTTTACCCATGCTCCGTCGGTTAAACAACTCGCTAAAGCGATTTTGGCGGGAAAGGCGCAATTTGGGGATGAAATTATCACACCACAATAATAAACACCCATAAAAAAAGGGTAAGTGTTACCATACAGACCGTGGTATTTGATATTATATACCGAAAACCACAATAAGGGCGATTTTGGATAATGGTGGCCATACTTAGCGGCTTTTGGCGGGAAATCCACGGCTGTAGCCCGGCAGGAATGCAATTTTGTGATCAGGAGGTGGGGCCCTTTCAACCGATGGGGCCAGTCGTTGGGACTTTCAGACTTGTTTATTTTTCATGCAGGGTCTGCTGTAGTGGAAAGCGTGCAGGAAAAGGTAGCCTATTTTAGAGATCTGTGGATATAGTTAGCGGCTTTTTGGCGGAAACCATGGAAACAACCCGGCAGGAATGCATTTTCGTAATGTAGGGGTAAAATAGGTCTTGGTCTTTAACACATGCCTTTTTCCATGTATTATACTAGAAATCATGAAAAATGGGGATTTTGGTTAACCCTATTTTAACTGGCTTATTTAAACCTCAGTGTTTTTTACTGGGGGGGGGGTGGTCAATTTGAGCCGCCCGCCCCTCCACCTTCAGATCTCAGGACGCCGAACACGCGATCGCCGCGAAAATTTGCATGCGCATAGAGCCGGATGTAAACTACATTTTTTTTTAAAGTAATTAATTATGCAAATAAGTGCATGAAATTCTGTCTTCGCCCATAACTCACTTACAATAGCTAGTAGAATATTAATTTTTGGTGAAAATATTCATTCTGACATTTCTCACAATTATCTACAAAAAATTTTGCCGAATTGGAATTAATTTCTTATGTATTTTATTGTTTTGTAAATTTCTTATGTATTTCCTTGTTTTTTCGTCCTTTTGTTTTCTATTGTTTTTTCGATGAAATTTGTTGGGGACACTTTTGCAATCATAAACAGCATAGAATTAATTCACCAGTAAAAGCAAAAATAATCATACATTTATGATTTTTGGCTGAAAACACAATTTCCATTGATTTTGTACACGAAATCACGTTTTTGAGCGATTTGGGGGTTGACATGCATGTATAAAAAGTCGCGCAGCGTCGTAATGGTACGTCCGATTTCCGCGAAAACGGTCTCAAAAGATGCGCAAGACTTGAAAATAAAAAGTCAGTGAGCGATGCGATCAAAAAATTTTGCGCGGTGGCATGGTCGCGAAATTCGTCGAGGGGGGGTCAAATTGACCCCCCCCCCCAGTTAATATAGGGTTAATTTTGGCCATACTTAGCGGCTTTTTGGCGGGGAAATCCCCGGCTGTGACCCGGCAGGAATGCATTTTCGTGATCCAGGGGTGGAACCTTTTCAACCTATGGGGTCAGTTGTTGGGACTTTTCAGACTTGCTTATTTTTCATGCAGGGAATGCTGTAGTGGAAAGCGTGCTGGAAAAGGTAGCCTAATTTAGAGATCGGTGAATATAGTTAGCGGTTTTGGCGGGAAAACCATGGAAACAACCCGGCAGGAATGCATTTTCGTAATCTAGGGGTAAAATTAATTCAACCTATGGGGTCAGTTGTTGGGACCTTTCAGACTTGTTCGATTTAACAACGGATTTTGGTAGAAAACGTGGAGAAAAGGGGCATTTTAGCTGATTGGCAGGTAAATCTTGCGGCCTCCTCCAATGAAATGGCTCAAGCAAGTTTTATTAAAAGGAAAGCAATGTATTACGGTGACGAATGACCACAAAACATAGGTCTTGGTCTTGACACATATCGTTTCGCTATGTTTTTTTCATGTATTATAGCTAAGAAATCATGAAAATGGGATTTGTGGCTAAATTATTGGCCATACCTTGAGTGCTTTTTGTTGGGCGGGAATTTCCCGCGGCTGTGACCGGGTCAGGTTAATGCATGTTTCGTGATCTATGGGGTGGACACCCTTTTCAAACCTAATGCGGTCTAGTTGTTGTGGGGCGTCTTTTCACATGAATAAAACATATCCCGGGCTGCCGGCCTGTAATGCTAGCTTATTTCTTTCACACCAAAAACTGATCCCAAGCCATGACGTAACATATCTGCCAATTATAATCTTAATGCCTTTTGCCCTTTTATCACATGGATGTCCATAGTGTGTCGTTGTAGTACGGTTGTACTAAAGTGACATGAACTGTTTGTGGTGTTGTGTGTGTGTGTTTTCACCCATGGTGTAAAATTGCAAGACATTATGAAATATAGCCATGTACTGACTTAAAGGACATTGACATGATTGAGAGAAATAAGAAAATGCCCTAGAACCAAATTGGTTGAAAGATATACCAAAGATACCACCAGCTGGAGTCTATTTCTTGGCTGGAAGGATTTGTCTTGAAGGAGAATCAAGCATGAACAAACGAGTACTGAGGTACTCTCGTGCCCCAAGAGAAATTAATCCCTTAGAAAGCTACACAACATATCCGCCACTCACAAGACATCTTGATGGAAGTTCTTTTGAAATGAGTCAACATTTGACAACAAAATTTTCACAGTAGAGTCCTTGCATAGTTTACATGATTCTAGAATAGTTTTACCCCAAGTTGAGGACTATCTCCAATCATGTCATTTACCTTTAAGTATGCCCTTAATCTATCCTAGACACAGAGAATTTTGTCACATTTATGTGTAAAACGTTCATTTCACACAATTTTTATGTGACTGTTAACTGTTGCTGCTACAGAAGACTTTACTTTCAATGCATATCATAAAATGTCCACTAATCTTGCATTTCAACATTCAGTGCTGAAGTTGACTGAACTTTGATTGAAGATATCCTTGGGTGTTTGGCCTTTAGTTTTCTGAAGTTTACTACAAATCATCACCTAAACGAAAACAGAAACAAAAAACAACGAAAAAAGATAAAATTAGATAAAAACCGTACAAGTCACATCACGTCAAAATGCATTTTATCCTCACATGTACATGTATATCTATGTTTTCATAGCAACTGAAGATTTGAAGATTTTATGGAAGGTGTGTTATACTAAATTGATTGGGGGTAGTCCTCTACTTGGGCTGAAACTACTCTAGAATCAAGTAAACTATGCAAGGATTCTGCTGTGAAATTCTTGTAGTCAAACGTTGACTCATTCTAAAATAAACAATGTCAATATCACTCGTAGCACGGAAACCTGCTGTGTGGCTCTCTATGGGGCTTATTTTTATCGTCCCCGGAAAAAAATAAGATACTCCTACGTTTATGCTTGATTCTCCTTAAGTAAACAAATTACAGACAAATCCTCCCAGGTGGGAGATCCACTCCTGCTAGTGTATAGTTGGTATATATTTCAACTCATTTGGTTCTTGAGGCATTTTCAAGTGTTCCCAATCATGTCACTAACCTTTAAGTACTTTAAAGTAAAAGATGATATGCCCATATAACTTAATGTATTATCTCAAGAATTCCAATTATTCGACCCCCCCCCCCCCAACTAATGGCTGATAAGTTGAAATTGAACACCAAGCTGTATTTTTTTTTGTGGTGTGGGGGGGGGAGGGTGGGGGGTAAAGTGACGCAAAATGTGTATTGTTTGTGCATGTGTACTCGAGCATAAAATCCAAAGTCTTCACTTTATTGTCATTGATTGTGTGACCAAGTTTCCATATACATTTGCTTGTACATGTATTTCTTTCATATTTGCTCATTTGTGTCTTCTTTATTGCTTTGTTGTCAACTGCAGTCGGAATTTGACGAAGAACCCGTCAAAGATACCCCATATGAACCAAACGCACCCGATGACAAGGTACGTAATCTTAACAGGAGACTGCAGATACAAAACAATGTCATGTTACCACCACCAGCCTATACTTAACCCAAAGGAGACAATTTTATTTCATTATAACACACGTTCTCCATATTTTCATCACAAGAAGTAACAGTGTGGCCAATTTAAGAACCCCCATGATAAGGATTGAATGAAAAGTGGGAAAATTCATAACTCTTGAGTGGTTTAGACAAACATGCTCATACTTTTGCGATAATATATTCTTCTTTTTGTTCTGCATTCTCTGAATGTACATAGATGTACAATGTATATGACTTACTTTCTTCTATAACCCTTTCAAAACCAAGCAGTACCAGCTCCATGCATATATCAACACAAAAGCTTGCCTGTGGGACTAAAGGTGTTAGATGTGTTTTAAACTATTCATAATATATAAATAAAATAAGTAAATCTTCGTCTGGCTTATACCAACTCCATATTTTTATGTTTTTTTCAACAGAGCACAGCGTCAGTGGGTGAATCCTCGGAAGAAACGCCACCACCGACACCTAAACTCAAAACTCACAAGTTTGTCATCACCAAGTTCCACGCACCGTTGAAATGCTCGCACTGTACGTCCCTCATGATAGGCCAGGCGAGGCAAGGCATGATGTGCGAAGGTGAGTCAGGGGGACTCTCATCTTACAAGCATCGTTCAACAATGTTTCCAGTTAAAAAAGCTGAGCTACATAATCTTCCATGCTACTAGTGTCTCTGATAAGGTCTAAAAAAATAAAACCGTGAAAAAATTACAGTTCAAAACAGTCATTAAGTACTTTTAAAAAGTGAAACTCAATAAGCAACCATGCCAGTTTTCCAACATAGATTAGTGTAATATAGGATTTTTATTTCCAGAACATTGATACATGCTGTGATATTTATTTGTGTATATTTTGCTGGTGACAGCATAACTGTTAAGTTTTGTGTTTGATGGTGTTTATTTGTCCATTCAAACACTATCATGTCGGTCACTTATTCAAGTTTGACTCTTTTAAATGTTTCCACAATAGACAGTGTCTTCAATTCACAGGATTCTAAAATCACAATGCCATCTAGCATCATCAGAATTAAATTGATTTCTCGTATTACATCACCTTGTGTAATTTTTCAGTCAAAGTCTTTCACAACTCTGGAATTCCTGACCCAAGCATGGGTCTATATGCATGCAGCAACATTGATAGATAACCTGTAACTTGGCACTGTAGAAATTGTGCTGGGTAGAAGAAAGAAACCCAGGAGACACAAATATGAAATGAATTTTGGTTTGTCCAATACAAGTTCATGGGTCTTCCTGTCGGTTGAAAACCTTTGAGCTTGATGATCATCTTGTTGAATAGTTTTTAACGCCTGGCTCTACCAAATAATTTGCCCATTGGACTCAAAAAATCCAATTATATTTTATTATACGTTGTGTGTGGGTGATCTCATTCCTATGTATAAAACAGTTTTATTTGTTGAATTATAAATTTACCAGGTGCCTTCTTTCATGCCCTGTTATTTTTCTGTCTATTATCAGTGTGTCATTTTGCCTGCCATGTGGCCTGTGCAGAGAAAGCTCCTAGTGTATGTCCTATCTCAGCTCAACAAAGTAAGTGAAACAATTGTGTACCTTTGTGTGATAAAGTATTCATCAATTCTGCCAATGCTTCACACACAAATTAGCATATTAGAGTGATGGAGAATTTCAAGGATGGACTGATCTTTAATAACCCATTGAAGACTAGTTTTGAGATATCTTGGTGTAGGACCTATGGAGAATGTGTGCTGTAGCGAAATAAAATCGTCTTCAACGGGCTAAAGATTGCTAAGATTGCTTTCTTGAAAGTCAGGGCCGGAGAATGAATTTTTATCAAGTGGTTTAAATCATTGATTTTTTTTTTTGGGGGGGGGGGGGGAGGAATCATAGATTTAAATATAAAAAATGATAAAACACATAAAGAATAAACAAAAATTTTGAAATGAAAAATTAAAAACTGACATTTCATTCAATTCAAATTCAAATTTTTATCAAATAAAACAAAAAATTGTGCCAGGAACATGTTAATTAGTGTTAATTACCAATACAAGGTTCCTTGTAAGTTGTAAATTTTTTTTCTTGCACCCCTTCCCATCTCAGTTGCTAAGCCGCAGGGTATCGATCCGACCCGAGGCATCGGCACAGCGTACGAGGGCTTCCTGAAGATCCCCAAGCCGGGTGGTGTCCGGAAGGGGTGGATGAAGCATTTTGTCGTGGTGTGCGACTTCAAACTATTCCTCTTCGACGTCTTAGAAGGCAAGAACAGCCAACCCAGTAACGACGTCTCGCATATTCTTGATATGAGGTGAGATTCCGCTTTCTCTCTTCCTCCATTTTAATTGGGAGGCATTGTCGCTTGTTCGTATGTTTGTTTACAAGATACAAGATGATTTATTGTCACATTATATGAAACATACACATCAAATTTCAGATGAAAATTATATTTCAGGTGCATAAAATTTAATAAGTAGTAATCATGTAATATAACGTAAACCTAACAACACTGTACAAAATACATATTACGCACAAAATACATTTCATCCACTATCGCCATCTAAAATACTGCACTAGAGGGATCAGAGAAGTAGAGGAGGGAGAGGAGCAATTGAATGCAGCTTAATAGTTCCAGCCAGACTCCTTCATGGTAGAGCACCCTTCCATACGACAATTGCTTGCACAACACATATGCATGTATACCCACCCCCCCCCCCCTCCCCACCACACACACACACACACACACACATACATTGGTTTGGTTTTATTTCTGTGTTCAAACAAATTCAAAATTCAAATTCAGATTCGAAAAATACAAACAGTGACAAATACAATAAATATAATTTTAACAAAAGTATTACACAATTTGAAAATCATGAGCAATAGTACTATACAATAAATATACACAAAACATACAAATAAGAAATATATAGTAAATATTTTTCAATAAATGAGAGAAAAAATTGAACGCAGGAGACCACCATCGTGAGTGGTTATGCTTATTGGTAATAGTGATGAAGTTTGTTTTTCTAGTCCTTGTCATCTAATGATGACAAATCAATAATAGAAATTATTATATATATAAGAGTTTTTAGCGGCGCATCAAAAACTCATATGTTTGACCCCTTCAACGATATTGAATGCAAGATCAAATTCCCCATAGGCTACTGTGCTAATTTGCCGTGCAACATTATGCCATATTTTGTGTGGTCTCTGTTTGCGTTCGCGCGAGTGCGTAATAATGCTGCGCATTACTTTTACGTGATGAAGTGCGCGATGGAATACGGGATACTGTACGTTTGTGCGATGAAGTGCGCACGTGAAGAGAGGGATTAAGTGCGTGAGTGTGAAATGCAGCTCCCCACCCTACAGAGCTTTGCATGTGTTTTTCGATAAAATGGAAAAATAACAATGGATTCTTGCAAATTTCTTCAAATCTGTATATATAATAATAATATTGGATTTCTTTCGTGGTATATCGTATATATTGCATTCATCAACATACATATTGCACTTGTCTTCGACTCGTGCAATATGCATGGTTTCTGAATGCAATATATACGATATACCACTCAAGTGCATCCAATATTATATAATTATTACACATACAAGCTGCTTTTTTGATACAATAAAACCTTGTATTGTGTTTTCTTTTCAGGGATGAGGAATTTTCAGTAAGTTCTGTCCTGGCTTCAGATGTTATTCATGCTCATCAAAAGGATGTACCTAGTATATTCAAGGTAATGTAGTATGGAATTCTATCAATATATGTCTAGTATAAATACTATGAATAAATAATGGTAATAATCTATGAATAAATAGTACCATAGCATATGTTTTGTGATATCTAGTTGGTGTATGCATTATAAGTGTCAATTTTTGTACCTGTATAGTACACATGCTCATGTATACATTCAGATACACATGTAACTTTCAGCTTCAATTTGTTGTCGTATAAGTTGTGAATTGTTTCAGCGGGAATATATCCAAAAACACAGGTGCAGCTTGTACACAACATCAGTGGAAATTGTCAAACAATTCAGATTGCAGTCCAACTTTAACTCAAGTGTGTGTGTGTCTTCACTGTCTTGCCTATCAGAATGTAGGTTACTACTCTTCTCTGAATGAGGCTTTGTTGAAATAATCTTGAAATCATTAGATAACACTAAAATACAGGTCAAGTTGAATTTGGAGTCTTTAGATCAAAGGTCAAATGTGACAACTCATATATGCGAATTGGTTTCTGCATAGTAACTTATAAAATATTCAATGGATTTTAAAAACTTCATATGTAGTTAAATGACACTACAATACAGGGCAAGTTTGAATTTGGAGTTTACAAGTCAAGGGTCAAAGGTCGCAGCTCGTATATGCGTTTCGTTTTCTGCACAATAACTTTGCAGATGTAGGTAGATGACACTAAAATACAGGTCGTTTGAATTTGGAGTCCATACGACAAAGGTCACAGCTCAATATAATTATATGTGAATTGGTTTCCGTATGATAACTTAGCACATCGGACTGATTTTTAAAAATTTGGGTTCGTAGTTAGATGATACTAATATACGGACCAGCGAACTGAAAAATGTTTACAGATTCCATTAACAAATTTTTAGTTTTAGACAGAATTTATAATTCTCTCTCTCTGTCTGTCTATTTCTCCAGGTGTCCGTCTCCCAGTTGAATCCCCCCGGCCTGTCGGCCCAACTTCTCCTCCTGGCTGACAGCGAGGCAGAGAAGAGGAAGTGGGTGGATGCCCTGTCCAACCTCCACCGACACCTGAAGCACAACCAGCTACCCGACAGAGCTGTCTTCAGGGCCCAGGAGGTCTTTGATAGCAGTATGCCGCTGGTCAAGGTCACCCACTGTGCTGACATCGTTGGTGAGTGCAGCCTGGAGAGTTTGACTTGATTTGATTTGATTTGTGTTATTTCATATTTCAACAAACAAAAACATAAAAATTCATTAATTTCAAAATACAATCAGAAATAATATACAAGTAATAATTTAGTATACAGCTTCAAAGTAGTAACAGTGATAACACATATTTATGTATACAACCACAGAGTGTTATACATTGAAATACAAGGGGGCCTACTAAAGAAGCAATGCTTGTACAACTAAAATAAACTGGTTGCCTTAGTAAAATGTGTGTATAGTGTAGCTAGATATAAATTGAATCCAGAAGGATGAAAAGGGACATGAAACAAAATTGAGAACGGTGCAGTGCAACCACATGAAACTAAAAAGAGAAGGAAAAAAAAAATATAAGTAATAAAAAGTATTTAGCAATGATGCATCGTCATTGCAAGGTGTTTAAAGTACTTGGGAAAAACCTGATTGAGAAAGAAAAGTATTAGTCGAATGTTACTTCTAAAAAAGAGATGGAAGGAAGGAACTGTGTTGCAGGTTTAATTGCATTTTAAATGACATATTTGATGCTGACTTCATATTGTTAGGCATAACTCGTCACACTGCTCTATGTTTGTTTATTTCCACAGACGCTAATAGGTTTGTAATCGGTACTGAGGATGGTCTCTACACGGTGGAGATCAAGAGTGGTTACATCGTGAGAGTGGACAGTAAACGAATCCATCAAGTACGGGTACTCAAGGATGAACAGTTGGTCATCGTCATATCAGGTATGTTATACAGGTCTTGGTAATTCATTCATGCTCTGTAGAAATTCATTCCTTTTATATGAAAGATTGTGTCCCATGATTTGCACATCCTGAATTGACCTTATTGAGCAAATAGGCTGAAATCATTTATAATGTTAAGATTCACATCTTCACCTCTCACAAAAGCCTTGGGGCTCAAAAATGAGATTTCGTTCAAATACATATAGATAAAATTCAAACAGAATGCACTGTGGTAATGTCGCTTACTGAACTTAAATTTTGTCCAGTCGTTAAACTAGTCTGACTGCCAGACCTGATTATTGCATTATCTAGTGAAAACTGAATATACCTACTTATCAAAGCTTACAAGGTCAAAAACACACCAGTTCTGTTGGATACTTGTCAAGCAGTTATTCCTATGGTTGGATCCTACCAAATTCAAAATGAGTAGGAAAAACCTGTCTAAAACCTAGACTACCTTTACAAAAATACAACTTGAGCAATGGCCCAATTTTAATGATTTATTGTTTGTAGGTTAACAATTTTACAACATATGAATCTCACATTTTTCATGGTTGGATCAAATCTGAGCAAACACGATTTGGTGTGCATTTAAAACTTGGGGTAAAATCTATTCTAGAATCAAGTAAACCACGCAAGGATTCTGTTGTGAAAATTTTGTAGTCGAAATTTCACTCATTTTAAAATGACTTCCACCAGTATAGTTTGTCAAAGACAAATCTGTAGTGTAGCTGTTTATGGTGTTTAATTCTCTCAAGCATTGAGAGAATTAAGCTCCTGGCCTGTTCATGTTTGATTCTCTTTAAGAAAATAAACTCGAAGACAAATCCTTCCAGCCAGGAGATCCACTCCAACTGGTGTACATTTGGTATACCTTTCAACCAGTTTGCTTCTCAAGGCATTTTTTATTTCTCCCAATCATGCCACTGAGCTTTAATGGTTCTTGACATCTACTAACACAAATACTGAACTTTGAATCCCCCATTGTTCTTGCAGGCCGAGGGCGGCACCTTCGGTTATTCCCCATCGCCTGCCTGGACGGGGAGGCCAACGTGATCAAGGTGGAGGAGCCGCGCAGCTGCACCATGTTCACCACGGGCATCATCCGCCAGGGCTCCACCACCTGCATGTGCGTGGCCATGCGGCGCCACGTCATCATCTACGAGTTCAACCGCAACAAGGGCCGGCACAAGCGCATCAAGGAGGTGACGCTGCCCGCCCCCGCCCAGTGCCTGGAGGTGTTCGGCGGGCGGCTGTGCGCCGGCTACACGTCGGGCTTCGGCCTGTTCAGCATCCAGATGGAGGGGCAGCATGTACAACGTGAGTTGTCGGGAGAGAATGGTGGCTCAAACTCCAGAAAATACATATCAGGACAACTCCCCTGGAGGACAGCCTCCAACCTCCCAGGGGGACGACTGTGGAGGACGACTACGATGGAGGACAGCTCCCCCAGAGGATGGCCTTCCTGAAAGACAACTCCCCCGGAGGACAACTCCCCCAGAGGACAACTTACTTGGATGACAAATCCCTCAAGGACAACTCAGATTTTAACCTGTTACCTCCGAGATTCTGAAAATCCTATAGAGTTAACACAGGCTACATCCGGTTCCCGTAGCAAACGGGTTAAAACGGGAAATATCGTAAAAGTCCTATGGGGGAGTTGTCCTTTGGGGAAGTTGTCAGGTGGGGGTGGGGGTGTTCACTGGGGGAGAATTCCTTGAGCCTTGCAATTGCATTCAATGTGGGTTTTTTAACAAATGAAATCTACCCGATTCAGGATCTGAAAGATAATACGAATACTGAAAATAGGATTTTGGTTGTGCTGTCAGTCTTATATCCGGAGTAAGGGTTAAATCATAGACAATTGTAGTACTACTCTGATATTACTAAGATTTAAAGCAGATTTGGCCTTTCGTCTGTCTAGGAAGCTTGAAACAGGCTATATCTATATGACTATTCAGAACTTCAATCAAAAATCTGTATGTATTGAAATGTTAATTCCATTTTCTGCCAAAATTGGATCTTTGACCAGTCGTGTAGTGTGTGGTGGCCTTAAGGTTGCGGTCTGTCTGTTGATTTGCTCATCCTACATGTCAACCGTTGTCCATATGGCAAAATGTTATTGCCCTCGTTATGTGAATGATTACAGAGAATTTTCTGAATGATAACAGCCATAGCTATTATAATTGCTTTTTGTCCATCGTCCATCATCGGTCGTGCATAAACTTTATATTTGCTTCTTTCACTGTATTATCTCTCTCTCATAGCATTGTTGAATGTCGAGGACTCGTCACTGTGGTTTCTACGCGATAACCCGACAGAAGCAGTAGCTGCCGTTGAAATCAGAGAAAACAGAGAGTACCTGCTTTGTTTTACCAGTAAGTTGGTTCTTCCCGCTCGTTTTGTAATTATTGTGTGTTCCATATTTCACTTATTACATTTGAAGGGAATTAGTCCCACAATACAATGCAGATGTATTATACTTTCACCTGGAAACCAATGAAATGTGGAATTTTGATGAAAGATTCTCCATCATCAACCAGTACTCTTGTTCCTTTTTAAAAGCAATTTTTTGTTTGTTTCTCCTCAGCTCTCGGTGTGTATGTGGACTTCCAGGGAAGAAGGACGAGGCAACAAGAACTGATGTGGCCCTCGCATCCTACAGCCATTGGTAAGTTGTTGTCATCACCTTAATCTCATTGTCGATGTACAGAAATCTTAGTTTTCTGCCAGTTTATGTGGATGGTCAAACCTGGAGCAAAGACCTGATTTGATGATGATTGAGTGTCTATCTTGCATTTCTCAAATCATCATAACAAAGTCAATAGGACACTACAAAATGCAAGTCATAATTACAATATACAGTCAAACCTGTGTTAGCAGCCACCTCTCTATAGTAGCCAACCTGTCTATAGTGGCCACTAAAATGGTTCCCCAGAAGACAAATCATGTGTTAAAGAACCTGTCTATAGCAGCCACCTGTCTATAGAAGCCACATTTTTTGTTTCCCTTGGGTGGCCACTGTAGAGAGGTTTCACTGTATATGTATGTAAAATGATTATTTCAATAAAAACAGATCAGTTCTTCAAAAAATAAAAAGATAGTAGAGAAATTAAGAGACTACAGAAAGTATGCATATATGAACAAAGCTTTTTAATGTGACAGCTAAAAAATAGCATATTAATGTCAATTGTGGTTATCCCGATGTGATTATAAAAAAATAGGCAATTAAGCATTTCATTAGTTGAAAAATTAACAGGATATTTACATTGTGTAAATAAGGAATATTGACAAGGCATTAATTGTGACATTATGATTTGTAATCTTCGAGAAGTTTTAATTTCAATTTCTTTTTTGTTTTGTGCCTATAGCCTACAATAGTCCGTACCTGATTGTATATAGTGACATCTCGGTGGACATCTATGACATCAAGATCATGGAGTGGGTGCAAACCATACCAATCAAAGGGGTAAGTAGACACTCTTCTCCCAAACTGTGAAAGTAAGACCAGGGACGCATACTGTTGTACAACAGCGTTTATCCTTTTTTCTCGATTTGGGGGAACAAAAGAAAGAAAAATGTCAAAATTTTCAGGACACTCAATTGCAATATAAAATTTTGGGCAAAATTGAATAGTGTATATGTTTAGTAGAATTTTTTTGTTAAGTTTTATGGTTGTGTAGTGCTTTGCACTGCTTTTTACACATATTCTTGCTTAACGTTTTATGAATTTTTCAAGTTGTCAAAATTATTGGGGGTGACTGCTGTCCCCCGCCACCCCTGGATCAACGCCCCTATTGTTGTAGGGACTGCTCATGAAATATGACGACTTTACAGTGGTAACATTTACTCAATAAATGAAATTCACATTTTGTGGGAGCCCAAAACGTGCAGTAACCTGGATATGCACACAACTTACATCAACTACTCTGTTAATTTTACCACTGTGAATTACTATTGTCAATAAGCACACGGGATCAATAATTCTAGACAGTGTACTTTGAACATGGTTTGTTTGTACGTGGGGAATGTGCTAATATGATATTGTTCGTTCAGGTTGGATGCCTGTATTTATCATTTTAGGATTATTATTCTTTTTACTAGAAACAGAGGATTGTTTTAGTTGAATGAAGAGATGTTATTGATGGATTCGTTGTATGCACCCATTTGCTGAGATGTGGGGGCGGGGGGGGGGGGGGGAGGGTGTCCCAGTGGTCATATGTTTAACAATGTCTCTGGAATGTGGAACCATAATCATTTCTAATCGTATGATTAGCAAAATCAATGTAGTTACACATATTTCACAAACATAAACTTTGTTTGTATAGGTAGAAGTGAATAAAGATGAAATGCCATGTCTCTCAGCAATTTGTCAATTTTGTTTAACTTTTATGAAGATTTTCTTGAGAATATGAAGAAATTGAGATCCCTTTTCTTCCCGGTGTGGGGGGAAAAAAGCGTACACTGCCTCATCTATATGGTTGTTATTTTTTACGATTTTTGTGTAATTAAGACATTATGAATAATATATTTTCATTCCTCCCTCGTAGACACGACAGTTGTCCTGGGATGGGAGCCTGAATCTCAGTTTTGTGACTGACCTTCACGCCCCACGCCTGGTGTACTTCCACAATCGGCTGGCTGTCTCAGGTGAGAGTCATAACTTGTATAGATAGTGCTCTTAATGAAAGCATGGACCTACTATACACATGGACATACATCAAACTTTAATGAATTCAGGTGCCTTTGTATTTCAACGATGCATGAAGAACATTCTATGCATATTTCCATCTTTGATCCAATGACGACCACCACATATCATGACGGGAATCGCTGCTTAAAAGCTTCATCCCGCTAAATGCAGTTTACTACTTATCTTTATCTGAGACTGCGGCCGGCCTAAGTAAACAAAAGCGCTGAGCGGCGATTCCCTACCAGATAAGCGACCTTGACAGGGTGTCAGATAATCATGACAGACCGAGACAGTGCTAACAAGTGAGAGCGGGGCGCGATTGAAGAGTGAAAAATGTTGTTATATCTCCAATTCTGGGTCATTTTCCTTCGTTCGAAGTTTAATTTGGGTCTTCATCTACCTTATGAGTACTTTCTGGACATTTAAATATGTTAAAACAAATGAAATACATATTTCCTACTTCCCATTTCTTTTCAGGCAGTGCCCTGTAAGAGTCTGTAAACACTATTACGTAAGATGACGAGGATCGCAGGTGTAATCCAAAACCACCACCTGTCCTGCGATGATGCTAGTCACTGATAAGACTTTTAACAGGTCATTTGGATAGCGGGTAGCTATACCCCACCTAATGGGACATTCAGAATGCATAGGATCATGCGTTATAATGGGTGGGGTAAAATTTAGACGCGAAATCCTGTAATGTTTCCTGAGGATACGAGAAGACAGATTTTTGATAAAACTGAAGTTCTCTGCACAGAGGAGGTTATAAATAACATGTCTCCGGAAATGGATGTACAGTTATAGAACACATTTCAAATAAAATGTCTTGTTTTCATTTCAGTCATATATGAGACAAAAACATGATATATACTGTGTTGCCATTGATCTAGATTATTCTACTTTTGGCACAAATATCCTGTGATTAAATTATATATTAAATATTTTCCTGTCACCATCACCATGTCTGAAGTGTGTCCAAGAGTGTCCGAAACAGTAATTCCATATTATTTGTCGCACACAATTTGGTACTTTCCTTTTCGCTTGTCTGTATTCGTGGGTTGTGGACAGTAGGGATAATTGTGAATAGGTAATCAGCCCAACATTCGTGAACCAAGTTTGCAATGTGCTACCATTTCCTTTTGTCTCAAGCATAACATTATGTAACGAAATGTCGATCTCTTTGAAAAGACACCTGTTTAGTATATTTAAGATGCACATATTCAAGAAGTGGTGGTCATGGTAGGATCAAAGAAATGTACTCTGTTCACAGTCCATGTCAAAGTAACTCCATATAATTATGTTGTACACTGTAATTATGATAACTTAAGAATCAATAATTGATCATTTGATTTTGATGTAAATGTATGTCCTGTTTTACAGAGAGGGAGAATCTGAACATCCCCACGAGTAGTAAACAATCCAGTAAAAAGCAAGACCAGAAGAAGAGGTTCTCTTTCAAATCCAAAGATGAAATTAGGAGGTAAGAACTGTGTTTTTTTCTCCTTTCTTTGTAACATAGATCTGATCGGCACTTGCATATTTTACTATAATCATTTTCTTGTTGTGCAATTTCAATTTTTCACTTTAACGTTTGCTGTGTTGCTTCAACTGATAGTGATTCCTACATCATCTAAGACTTTTTTTTATTGAGCTTGATGCTTGTGAAGTGGATTCCAACATGTTTTACCATGTAGGTTTAATCTTTTAATTTAACTGTTGGATGTTGGAGATGATGACAAGTAGTAGTAGTAATAGTAGTAGTTAGTAGAAGTAGCAGTAGTAGTAGCAGTAGTAATATAAGTTATAATAGTAGTAGTAGTAGTAGCAGTAGTACTAATAGTAGTAGTAGTAGTCGTCTTAATAGAAGTAGTAATAGCATTGGTAGTAGCAGTCTTAATAGAAGTAATAGTAGTAATAATAGTAGTATTTGTTGTAGTAGTAGTAGTAATAGTAGTATCATTATTGTTGTTATCTTAAATTTACAAAAGCATTAAGGTAGTGTATATTGTGTAGTTTACCTGACAAATTATATAAGTTTTGAAATCAGTCTCAAATTTGAATTTTACCTTTCTGTACTTAACTAAAAATTGACGATCATATTCCAAGTTTTGTGAGTAAAGAATCACGGCAATTAGTGTAGAGTTTATAACTCTCAGTTAATGTAATGTTATGGGGCGTATGTACAATGATCTACAGAAATATGTTTATGCTGTGTAGCTGCGATGTTGTAGATAAACCTTAAATCACACATGTGAGCACTAGATATGCAGATAGTCGCTATGCTGTGCAAGTGAAAAATGCACATGTGTGTTGATAATTTTGGCTTGCATTTGATTCCTGTTCTGTGTTCGCTTCTTCAATTTGAAATGCTTAATCAGATCAGTCAAGTTTCAAAACAGGTACGTACATGGCATTATTAACAACCTACCTATGAGTGTTCAACTTCTTTCATGACATTCTTCTAAACATTTTTTCAATTCCATTCTCAGTAACTTCCCAGTTCTTACTGTCATGAGGGTACCAGATTCAACTTGGGTGAAAACTAATCAATGACATTAATGAGTTTGTGCATACTTGTTAAAGACTGTCAATGCCTTGATTTATTGATTGATTGAGTGATTGAGTGATTGATTGATTGATTGATTGATTGATTGATTGATTGATTGATTGATTGATTGATTGATTGATAAGTCGGTTGGATTTTGCTTTTAATAAAAATTAATGAGGCCAGTTATATTTCCTCATGTAATATCTCAAAAAAGATAAATATATTTTATATTTCATTAACATATTAAATATATTATATATTATTAAACACACACACACACACACACACAAGGAGAAAATGTCATTTTGACCGTTTACCACAACTATACACTCACTTTATAACCTAGTAGACTGGATACACAGGAATTTAAGTAAAGGTTTTTGTTGAATGTGACCTTAAATTGTAAGTGTTTAAAAGGATTATGTTGGATTTGCAATAGAACAGTCCCTTGTTTCATAGTTTGTCAGTCATTTCTTTGTGGTGTCTGTCAGTGGTTAGAATTTAGCCTTTCACTGAGAATTTCTGCTTTTGCATGTTAAATTTGAGCTTTTTTCCAACGATGTATGCTAGGTAATGTTAGGTGGTGAATTAGTTTTCCATTAAATCCTGTGTGAAGATTTTTCTCATCCATCTTGGAACTAGAAAATTGAAGAGGCAACAGATAACAAAAGTTTAACCATGTGATGTACAGTTGATGGTAACTTATGACAAAACAAACCAATAGAAAAGAATTTTTGTAGCTCAATAAACCAAAAAAATGATCTGTTGTTCGTCATTTTCCATTCACCATTCTTTAACTTATTACATTTTCATCATATTTTTGTGCATGATTAGATTTAGGTTTAGATCAAACTTGGTAGGAATCATTCTAAGGGGAAGGTGATTGAAATTTTTGCAGATGGTACATCTAGCTCCCACATTGACCCATACACTTTTTCCATTTTCATTATCTTCTTGTGCGTGATCAGATTAAGATTTAGATCAAACTTGGTAGGAATCATTTATAGGGGAAAGGGATTACAATTTGTGCAAATGTACATCTAGCTCCCATAGGGACCTGTACACTTTTTCCATTTTCATCTTCTTGTAGTGCATGATTAGATTTAAATCAAACTTGGTAGAAATCATTCTTGGGGGAAGGGGATTCAAGTTTGTGCAGATGGTACATCTAGCTCCCACGTGGACTCATACACTTTTCCCATTTTCATCTTCTTCTAGTGCATGATGAGATTTAAATCAAACGTGGCAAGAATCATCCCAAGTGGAAGGGGATTCAAATTTGTGCAAATGGTACATCTGGCTCCCAAGGGGGCCTGGCCCAGAGGTAGGGCCCCAAGGGTTGATTACATACATTCAAGGGGTAGCACAGGGACATTGTGTTAAGCTCACTTGTGCATCAATCTCTTCGGTACTCTTGTCTTACACATGAAGGTCGAACTAGTGTACTCATCAATGGATAGCCTAGAGATTGTATGTCTACACTTCTTTTCCGTTTGACATAGTAGACTAGTAGATTAGCATGTGACAAGGTGGTTAAAGTGATTTGTAGGAGGGTTTCAGTTTACTGTGTCTTTTCCCTTTGCACATTTGATCTTGGTTCCTGGTATACAAAGAGACATTGACACTTAACCCTATTTTAAACTGGGCTATTTCAGACCGGCGGTTTTTACTGGGGGGGGGGCTCAATTGAACACCCCCCCCCCCCCCCCCCCCCCCCCCCCCGGAGATCTCGGCCGC